>CATIWR010093579.1:0-33379 GCA_949677035.1 Omphalea diandra | reverse complement strand
TGAAAATTATTTTGCAACGTAAGGATATATTTTATAATATCTTGATATATTTTGTAATAAAAAAAATATACATAATACTATATGAAATTACAAAATATTTAGAGTTATAATACTTTTTTATGCAACTCTATAGATTATTTTGTAAAAATATATAAATATGATAATATTACATAAAAATTATGTCTTGACAACTATTTTGTAATATTATGATATATATTTTGTAATATCATGATATATTTTGTAAAAAGATAGAAATATGACCATATTACATAAAAATTGTGTCTCAACAAAAATTTTGTAATATTAGAATATATTTTATAATATCATGATATATTTTTGTAAAAAGATAGAAATATAATCATATTACATAAAAATCGTGTCTGAAAAATTATTTTGTAATACTAAGATATATTTTATAACAAGATAAAAATATGACTATATTACATAAAAATTATGTCTTGACAACTATTTTGTAATATTATGATATATTTTGTAAAAAAAATAGAAATATGATCATATTACATAAAAATTGTGTTTTTGACAATTATTTTGTAATATAAGAATATATTTTGTAATATCATGATATGTTTTGTAATAGAGAAAATCTACATAATGCTATATAAAATTATAAAATATTTAGAGTTATTGTATTTTTTATGTAATTCTATGGATTATTTTGTAAAAAGATAGAAATATGATAATATTAAATAAAAATTGAGTCTTAACAATTATTTTGTAATATTATGATATATTTTGTAATATCATGATATATTTTGTAAAAAGATAGAGATATGACCATATTACATAAAAATCATATCTTGAAAATTATTTTGTAATATTAGGATATATTTTATAATATGATGATATATTTTATAATATCATGATATATTTTGTAAAAAGATAGAAATATGACCATATTACATAAAAATCATGTCTCGACAACTATTTTGTAATATAAGAATATTTTTTTGTAATATCATGATATATCTATTTTTTTTTTGTAATATCATCATATATTTTGTGAAAAGATAGAAATATGATCATATTACATAAAAATTGTTGACAACTATTTTGTAATATAAGGATATATTTTGTAATATCATGATATATTTTGTAATAGAGAAAATATAAATAATACTATATAAAATTATAAAATATCTGGAGTTATCGTAGTTTTTTTTATGTAATTCCATAAATTATTTTGTAAAAAGATTGAAATATTTTAATATTACATAAAAATTGTGTCTAGACAACTATTTTGTAATACTAAAACATATTTTATAATATCATGATCTATTTTATAATGAAGGAAATATATATAATACTATATGAAATTATAAAATATTTAGAGTTATTGTATTTTTTATGTAATTTCATAGATTTTTTTGTAAAATGATGGAAATCAGATAATATTACATAAAAATCGTGTTTTGATAACTATTTTATAATACTATGATATATTTTTTAATATCATTATATATTTTATAAAAATATAGAAATATGACCATATTACATTAAAACCGTATATTGACAATTATTTTGCAATATTAAGATATATTTTGTAATATCATAATATATTTTGTAATTGAGAAAAATATACATAATATTTTATGAAATTATAAAATATTTAGAGTTTTTGTACTTTTTTATAATTCCATGAATTATTTTGTAAAAAGATATAAATATGAACATTTTACATACAAATCATGCCTTGACAAATTAACTAATATGAAAGTGTATTTTGTAAAATGGATAAATTAACTATTATACATTATCACTTTACATAAAAATCATGTCTTGATAAATATTTTGTAATATAAAGATATATTTTGTAATATTAGGATATATTTTATAATATTACCATGTTATATAAAAATCTTGTCTTGACAAATATTTTATAATATGACAATCTATTTTGTAAGGTACGTAAATCAACTATAATATATCATCACTTTACATAATATTATATGAAGTTATAAAAAAATTAGATTTATTATTTTATTTATTTTATTAATAAATTTATATTGTAAAATGCGTGTCCAAAAATGATTTTTGTATAAAGTGGTGATGTATGATAGTTGATTTCCCATTTTATGAATAGATTATAGTATGAGAAAATATTTGTCAAGTGATGATATTTTACAGTTCATTTACTAATTTTACAAAATAATGTATAAAATTACTTAACATTTATAATGACTCTAATTATTTCATAACTTACAATATTATGTAAAATAATGACATATAATAGTTGATTTACGTATTTTACGAAATAGACACTCATATTATAACATATTTGTCAAGAAAAGATTTTTATGTAACATGATATATATATATATATATATATATATATATATATATATATATATAATTTTAATTTTAGAAATTATTTATGATGAGTGTTTATTATTTACCAAGTTCATTATAAAAATTATTTCAATGAACATTTATCATTTGTTAAATTAATATTTTATTAAATAAGTGACTAACAACTATATACTTTTAATTAATTAAAAAATTATAAAATAGCTAATTAAAAAGAAAATATATAAAAAATAAAATATATACAATAAAAGAAAAATATTTAAAAAACTAATTGTTTATCCATATTAAATGATAAAAAAATATTAAATAATTTAAATAACATTAATTTAAAATTATTTATTTTGACATTCTTAAATTTAAAATAAAAATTTTTTTAATTATTTTATAAAAAAATTTTACATTATAATTTGTGAGAGTTGGCGACTAGTTTAACATATAATTTCAAGAATAATACGTGCACTTCTTAATTCTGAAATAATAACTGTTCAATATATGGGTCCCTTAGGCATGAAGAATTAAATCAGCGCATCAATTATTTTTCTTCTAAAAAATAACATAGTCTTTATATTTAAAGGTCATTCTATGAATACTAAAATCAGCCTACTTTGACTATATTTACATATTTTCATTGTTAAACTTCTGAAACGTGGCAGTCAGAAGTTAAGACCATTCTAATCGTGATTAGTCAGAAAATTCTACATGCGCAGCATCTTCAATTTGGAGGCGATTTCAACATTTACAGGAACACCATAACCAATTTCCCATTGCCTTGGCAAATGCAAGGAACCATAGCATATCCCTTGACTTAAGAAAACATCTTAGCCTACCTCGTTCGAGGGCATGTTCACCCCGTCAAACACTTTTTTTCTAGGTGTCAAGTGCCAACAATAACCCCCTAATGATTTGACAGGACAAAAAGTTAAATAGGCCAATAGCTTCCTAGTTGGATGCTTCTCTCATGTTCAAATCTTAACAGCTGTATCTTTCAAGATGTTTCAAACTGATCAAAACAAAAATTGCTGGAGTTTCAAGGCAGCCTATCTGTTCTTTTAGTTAGATATACCAAATATTTCATTCCCTTAATCATATGCCTCTGAGCTTCCAATCACAGAGATTTCTAGATGGAAACTAATCCTTTACAATTATTATAGCTACCAAGTGTATCAAAAAAAAAAAAAAAAAAATGAAGGGAAGAATACTGATGACAGAGATCCATATTGATATTGCATATTGGCCACCCAGAAAAAATTTCATCACAAGAGTTTGGAGGGAAAAAGGTGCAGCCCGTTATAAAGGACTTGAACCAAGCTAGCTATCGTCCCAACAAACATATGCAAAGAGTACAAAGGTGGAGAAAACAGTGACCAGTACTACAAATTTTGTTTGCAGGACATGATCCAATGTATACGACATCTTGAATGTTTCAACTTCTTGACATCTCAACATCTTCACTATCAATTGAAAAAGCCTTCTCCATATCTGCATTAACTTTCACTGCAGAGAATAAAGAAGTCAATACATATAAAGGCACATGTGCATGCAGATTCCCCATATTCATATATATAAATACATGTGAGAGTATTTGTTACTGTATTCACGCAGAGAGAGCAATAAAGAGAGAAGACAACATGTATAGCAGACACTAGATGCAAATGTTTATGGTCAGACAAATTTTGCATTTCTGTTAAAAACATAAAATTGAACTGTAAATAAAAACTACTCCAACTAAGATACCAAAGAAACAGAACATGTATTATCTGTTAAAACCTACAGAATAATCTACAGTGAATTTTTATATAGATTTTCTTTTTCTTTTTCTTTTTTTTTTTCTGCGATAATGATTCATATAACTAGCTTGCACTCTCCCAACAAATGGGTTTCAGTCAGAAGCTGACTTTTACAATCAATTACACTGATATTTCTAATTTAAAGGGTGGGTTTCTCTTAAGTGGTTAATAAATCAATTTCTATTTTATTTTTTAGTTTTAAATTTTTGGATTAACATAGAGGAGTCATTGAAAAGTCTTCCAAGTGTAACATTATAAAAAGAAAATTTTTACAAATTAATTAAAGTTTGAATTTGACTACTAGTTAAATCAAATAACTGCTAAATTAAAAACTTGAATGCCTCAAGCATAATTTCCCTTGGCAAAGCTTAGAAAAAATATATATTGACGTTGACCTCTTAAGGATTCAATACATGTGATGTACTTTGTTGGGCATGGAACAAAAATTAAGTCCTGCTATGTAGTTTTTATAGTAATTAACATCTAAACCCATTATTGCCTAAAATTGACTTCTGCTTTCAGGTTCCAAGTCAACAGCGGAAAGTCAAGGGTTAGATTGGTAGTGGCACTGCTCCACCACCAGGAAATATATTAAACGACCAAACCCAATTCTTAATTTTTGAAACTTTTCCAGAACGGAAATGATACATAGATCAAGTGGAGACGGCCAGAAAGTAAAGCAAATTTCCTTTTTTTTTTTTTTTCCTGTTAAAGTTCAATATACTCTTAATAAATTGTTATAAATAATTTTCAAAAATTTTTGGTGATTTTTACCATATCTTGAAAAAATATATTTCAATTTGATATATTTTTATTTTAATAAATATCAGTGAATGAAATTTTTTAAGGACAAACGTTTAATCTTTAAAAGAGTATATAATGGTATTCAACATTATTCGGTTGAAGGGAAACGTATAAATAAAAATATATTATAAAGAAAAAAGTTTTATTTTAGAAGGATAAAGATAAAGAGCAAGACAAAAATTGACCTTATTTTGAGGCAATTTTCTTACTGTCCAATTACTTAAAAATACGTTAACGTAAACAAATGTTTAATATGTTAGAACATGTTTATCCAAGTTTGTAGGCTTCCATATTTCTAAACAAACAAATTGATTAGTCGATCTTCTTGAACATTAAATGCAACAAAGAGATTTTGAGTTTGTTGAGGAGACTACATCATCGTAGGATAGACTTTTTTCTGCACCTAATAGTGAAGATAAGACACAATTTAAACAGTACTGATTAATTTTTAAAATATTTTTGAGAATTAATGGGTAAATTTGAGAAAAACTCAAACTTCGATAATTTTTAAGATTTATTTCATTTGAAAACCTTCACAATACAGTGAATAAATTCCTTGAGTATTTTCATACAAAAGGAATAACTGGTGATTTACTAGAACAAAGGAAAACTTTAGCAATGTAGGTAGATAAACAAGTGAATGCTACATTTGATGTAATCCAACAAGGGAGTGCCTTTAAGAAGGTAACAACTTCAAAAATACCAATTTCTAAAAAAGAGACACTGAAATTAAGAAAAAAATAAGATGGTTCCATATATGAACTTGGAAAAGAGGAGAGTCAACCAGAACAATGATATCTTAGCCCAATACCTTAAAAGTCTTTAAGATTGGAGCATGAAGCCAAAATGTACATAGATGATAAAATTTTTAAAGAGCTTCATATAGCAAAAAGGACTATATACAAATCAAATGATCTTCATAGGACTAAGAAAGAATTTATATCTAGAGATAATCCTTTGAGGCCTATTATTAGTTCGATAGCTTTTTTTTAACATCGATTGTAAAAGTATGCATTTGAAGGTATAGATGAATGTATCACCATAATTAGGCTTTCAAATCTAGTTTATCTAGTACTCTTGAGTGCACTATGAATTGTATAGAGCCATTATAGTTGGCAATGTCAAAAAATTAGATCAACTAGTACTCAATACATTTATGTTGGACTAAGTTGGTCAAATTTTTTTTTTTTTATCTTCACAATATAAATTGAAAGACTCTAATATTTATACTAAGTATTATTGCAAAAAATAAGATATAAATGAGTTATGAGGTCAAGAGAATGTGAATCTCCAAGTCTCCAAAAATTTGATTGTAAATCGCACCTAAGGCAGTCAAATAGTGGCCAAGAACTCAGTCACAACTGCTATTTGCCAAGTTGCGATCGTGCTCTAGCTTAAAAATGGAACCAAAAGTTTTAGTTGAATTCACGGTCTGAATCACATATCGGTAGTGACCGCTCATGAAGCTAGTTGAAGTGTGCCACATGTCCAAGAAGCTATTAACCATTTTAAAGATCGTGACCATAAGAAGTAAGACATGAACAGTACTAAGTTTCAAGATTGAACAAAAAACTCCAGGCTAGTTCACGATGAACTACACGGTCCCCTAATCTAGCGCAATCCATGATCACAACCATAATCCACAAATCGTGATAATAACTTCTAAATAAAAAGAAGCATTCCAACAGTTAGTTTCAAAGAAACCAATGATCAAACACCACGTTTCACTAGTCATTAAACACAATTAAAGTTCTCGACCACGAAAGTGTAATTTTGAGCACGAAAAGCATATTGTAATCTTGGAAAGACATCTCAATCATGAAATTCTTCTAAAAAGTATTAAATATAAAATAAATCTTAGAGTATGGACTTAATTTCCTTAGTAACGACTACTTGGTGATTAAAATCTATGAATACTATGCCAAATGATCTTGAATGTAAGAGAATAGTCATTAATTGTATCCAAACTCTTGCAAATTTAATTCTCAAGCTTCTCTCTCTTAATCACCTTGCAATTTGATTGTTGCAAGCTATTAATTGCTCGTAATGGATAAAATGTGAATCTTAAATACTTGGGATTTAGGTTTTAAAGTGAATCGTGTGTGTAAAACTCTTATAAGGTTTTGTGTTAAAACTCTTATAAGGTTTTGTGTTAGCCTTAAACATTAAGTATAATTAGGGTCAGGTGTGAGTCTAAACACTAAATTTTATGTGACCTTGCAAAACACATAGTAAGTTAGTAAAATATCCAATTGGTGAACTAGGGAGTGGATGAAGGGTTGATTAATACTCGAACTACTATAGATCCTATATGTTGATTCTTTCCTTTCCCTTTCATCTATCTTTTAATTGTTTGTATTTTCATACAAGTTTAAAATTTTCACAATTTCAATCTCCCTTCTTAGTGCACAAGGGCCGATAATTTATAAAGAAGAAAATTGGTAAAGAAGTCATAATAAATGAAGTATTAGCTATAGCGATAACACTTTAAAAATAGAATTCTATAGTTATTCAATTTCAACAGTCTTTAGAAAAAGAAAAGTTCTTTATTGATTTTAATGAAACTACAAATCTATGGCATGTTATTTTGATAATTATACTTGTAAATTTTAAAAATATTATTATAATCCTAATATAATTACTAAAAGTTACATGCTATAAATTTTCTTTGCTAAAGAACCCTAACCTAAAGTAATAAAGATGACCCTTGTCTTTGCCCTAAATGAAGGTAAAGTCATTATTGGGTTAGGACGAAGGATGCATGCAATTAGGAATGCCATGAGAAAGGCATATACTGAATTCCATGTAAGGAAAACTGTAAAACATCTTCCTTGTTTGAATAAGAGTTGTTGTTCGCACGTCAATTTTATTCCTGACAGGTATAGTTATCTATCAAGAATAAAGGAAAGATTTAGAACATGATATCCCTCTAAAAAAAAGAAAAGATTCAAAAGATATATACAAATAAGGATATCAAGAAGAGACAAAGAGGAGAAAAAGAGATCTCATAATCCTACTAGATTTATTGAAAGAAGAATAAATCCTAAGGACAAAGATAGAATAGATGCCTTTAAGAAAAAAATATGAAAGAGTGTCTAAGTGTCTCAAAGGTAACATTTTAAGCATTTGTTCTTGCTGTTGGATTTATGGATCAAAAGATCACAAGGCCAATATTTATCCCTCACAAGAATAGGCGAAAAAAGAAAATCTTTCAAAATTTTTCTTAAGGATGGGAGTCTAGTTTATGAATTCATAGAAGAAGAAGAAGAAGAAGAAGTAGAATAGATTTTTGATATAGACTTTGAAATAAATTCAGTTTATGAAGTTATTTTTGAATATGAAACTAATATAGATAAATTTGATTTATAAATAGCTTAACTATTAATGCTGAATCACAATGAAATTGTCATATATGAAGAGCTAATCCTTTTAGATAATGCTTTAGTGCATGAGGAGTCATTATAACATGAAGATCCATTTAAGAGCTATCTAAAATAGAAAGACCTAAAGTAACAACACTATTTATAGTATGTCAAAATTTAATTTAATTTAATTTAAGTCAGTTGTAAATATCTCTCATATTAAGTCAATGATTTAAGTTTTAGTACAAAACTAGAAATATTTGACATACCTTTAGTAAACCTATCAATATTAAAGAGATGGTTAACAAGTCAAACCAATTATACAAGTATATCCATATAGGTTTCATTAAGTAGGAACAATCTTATTGTTCCATCTTCCAGTTGATGGTCTTGTGATAGTAATTGTGTTAGACAAAAGAGGAAAATTATTTCAAGACTAGTTGATATCAAATGTTTAAACAAACTTTGCATATGGCCCAATTTGATTTCAATCTTATCCTAATTTTATGATGTCATTGGGTGATGGATATTTGAAAAATCCATTGACTCTTAGAATAAAATCCTTAAAAATAGGTCAAATGAATTTTCAAGCCACATATTTAGCATATTACATTAGAATAGTATTTAGATTAATTCATTTTTAAAATAATAGAACTGTTCAAAGAATACTCAAACAACTATAGTCAATTTTATAAAAGAGAAATAAATCTTTTAAAATTGAGTTGGCCTAAAAGTTGAGCATTAATATAATCAAGAGAGCCTTCAAGACTAATAGGATCTTCTCACAAGTAAAAATCACTTTGCAGTTAGAAAAGCCTATGAGAGATGTTCACATCTTTAATGCTCACAGAAGGTTTACATATTCAACTAGGACTATATCAATAGTACCTAATGTTGAGACTTTTAGATCTCGAAATGAGGATGATCAATCATCTTTGAATAGTCAACCTATAATTGGGTATAAGGAGATCAATATATTAATCTATGCAGATAATGATGTAAGTCATGAAGAAATAAGAGTGATAAAACATATAACTATAGTTTTTGAGGTTATTAGCAAAATGCAACAAATAGCTTAACTATGTTGGTATACACTGGCATCACAAAGTTTTTAATACTGAGAATCTTTATTCAAGTATAAACATTACTCTTAATTTTTTTTTTCTTTAGTTATTATGGCTATTGTCTAAATGTAAAAGTTGATATAGGGGTAATGATCATTAATGCTAGACCCAATGCATTACTCAATGAACCATGAAATCTGTTGGTGTAACCAATCATTCTATGACAAACAAATGGAGATATTAGCTTTGCCATAAATTATATGTGGAAGGTGCATAATTGATAAGGCCTAAACATTCTCTAATATTGATGTTGATTTTATTCTTAGTAATACTACATAATTGATAAGGCCTTAACATTCTCTAATAGTGATGTTGACTTTATTCTCAGCAATACCTTCTCAAAACTCTAAAAAGAAAGTCAATCATTTGTCTAGTATAAAGATTATATCTCCCTAGGAGGTATAAAAATTATTGCTCTTAAAAATGTTAAAGTTAAATTGAAATTTATTTTTTATCCAGTAAAGGTTTCATAATTGTGTATATCCTATCCTTGTGTACTTGCTTTTAGAGTGCGAGCATAACATGGTGAAACATGGATATATTATTTATTTAGTTCAAAAGAGGAACTAAATAATACCAAATGGTAATAGAAATTGTATCCATCAACATAAGTATAATTGAGTGACCTATTATATAAAACATTTAACTAACATGAAAAATACAGGATAGATCCTTAGTAAAATTAACTAATAACTTTAGTAATGATCCGTCAAAGTTATAAGTTTTAAAGGATCTAGTATTATCATCAAATTTAGAAATATCACATACATACATGAGATGATAAAGGAATTTGATAAACAAATTCCTGAGTTGCTAAAAAAAAGGTTCAATTAAAGATAGTGAGAGTCCACACTTTAGTCCAAATTTTTATGGTAATTAACCATGCAAAGCAAGTGAGAAGCAAAACATAAATAATTATAGATTATTGTAAGGTGAATGAAGCTATAAAAGATGATAACTATAAGATTTCAATAATAGAAAATATTACTGACACATTAAATTTAAAATAAGCTTCTTACTTTTCTAAATTTGGTTTAAAATGTGGCTACTAGTAGGTAAGAATGGAGAAAGCTTTGATATCCTTGACAACTTTTAGTGTTCCTTAAGGAATGTAAGAATGACTAGTTACATCATTCAACCTAAAAATGCTCCTACCATCTTTCAATGTAAAATGGACAATGCCTTTAAGGTATTAAAAAAAAAAAAGTTTTGCATGGTGTATATAGACAATATATTAGTCTTTAGATACTGTAGATGAACACATAAGTAATCTTGAACAAGTGACATACATCTTCAAAGGAAAGGTACAATTTTATCTAAAAGATGATAAAATGGTTTTAGGAAAAAGTAAAAAATTTTTGAAATAGAAATAGTAAAGAAAAAATTTGATTATAGAGTCATATCTTTGAAAAATTTATTAATTTTTTTGATAAATTGAAAAATAAAAAGCAAGTATAAAGATTTTGTGGACTTGCTAACTATACTTAATAATTTATGAAAAATCTTTCCAAATATGTAGGAAGAATAACTAATAAAACTTTTGATAAAATCATTGGTTTTGGGATGATAAAGACACTCAACCTATCAAAAGGTAAAAGGAAAAATGTTAAATTTATCTTATTTAAATTTACATATTGATACAAATGACTTAGTTTGAAAGACAAACACTTTAGATAAGTGCTAGAATGTAGTATTAAAAATAAAAAGAAGGAGATTAAAATAAATTTACAAGTATTGATTTGAAATCTTTAAAGAAGCAAAAATTAGGTACCCAAAGGATCTATTAACTATGAAAAATAGCACTAAATCATTTTACATCTTTTTGGCTCTAAAAAAATTATATGCAAAATAGATTCAATACACCAAAAGAGATTTATGAATCTAAACTTCAAAGAAGTTAGATAAACTAGACTGTTGAAGTTGCAAAAATGGTTTAATTATTATAGGTATGGTATTAAGTATAGTCCTTCTTATAAAAAATGTAATAATTAATTCTCTTTCCTATGAATTGTCTGATCTTATAGATAGATCTTACTATAAAAGGATGTTGGACAAGTAAGAAAAAGGAACACACTTAAAAATAATATCTCAATCTCTAAGAGAAGAAGGAATTTGAAAGCTTAGGTTTTGGTCCTTCAAGGACGAGAAGAAGATTAAAAGCATCAAAAAGTGTTATTTTTTTGGTTGTGTAAACACCAAGGATATTTTGCTTATGAATATTTAAAAAGTTATCACAATGAGTTTGGAAGAAATAGGTAGCCCTAAGAAAGCTAATGAAAAAATAAAGGCAATGACAAAACAAATAGTGAAATTTTAGTGTCTCAAATACAAGCTAAAATTTCAAGTATAAAGTATTTTGAGAAGTCTATACTCGACAATCCTGGATTGACCATAACATCAAAAATGATGGTGAACTAGGTGTTGGTCCTTGTGCACCAGGAAGGGAGAGTTATGACGGTAAATTGAAAATTATGAAAGTGAAGAGTTGAAGAGAGGAATAATATAACACATAAAATTTATAATGGTTTGGGTATAACAAAACCTACATCCACTACCCAACCTCGATTGGGATTTTCACTATAGCTATCTTTATATAATAGAGTTTTCCAAACTTACTCCCAACTTAGTGTTTTGTTCATACCAAACCTTACAAGTGTTTTATCAAGACTCACACTCAAACCCTTTATAAGTATTTTCCTAAGGCTCACACTTAAAACTATATAAAAGTTTTCTATGGCTCATTCTTAAACCCTAGTTCTAAGTGTTTAAGGCTCACACTAAACCTTACAATAGCATTCAAACCCTTAAAATATCTAAAAAGAATGATAAATGATGTTTAAATGAAGTGTAAGGGTTTAGCCACAAATGGAATTAGTTCTCCATTCATTAAGGACTTTTAGAGATAGTATTTATAACCTTCACCCTCCAAATGATCATTACAAATATGTTGTAGCCATATCTTTCTCCAACAACTAGAAAATTTGCATTTAATGCATTCTCAGACACAAATCACAGTCGAGAAAGCCATTTCGTGGTCAGGACAATAAATTTGTTGTCACTATTTTAAGACTGCATCGAACGACTAATGTCATATGACACTTTCTCATATGTTCTTTAACTAGCCATTAAAGCCATTTCGACCTAATTAAAAAGTCATGGTCACGACTCTAAGATAATGGTCACGATTTTCCTTTCATGGTCAAAATCATGGTCACGATCTTAGGCGTGATTTAGACTATCTATTTTTGTTAAGATCCATCTTGGTCATGATTTCCTTGTCATAGTTGTGATTTCCTTGTCTTGATTGTGATTTTCATCTTTTGGGGGCAATTTTTCATGAGCACTTCATGACTTAGATAATTTTCTAAGCTTTTGAGTCTAAATAGTTTCTAACTTAATTTTTCACAAAAATAAATTGAATTGAAAATATTAGTACTATCTAATTTGATTGTCATGATCAAAATAGAGAGTGACTACTTTAGACACCTAACTTAGGTCAACACTAGACATTTCAAAAAGCCTAAAAAAATCTAACTCCTTTATAGGATAAGAGCAATAATAGCTCCTGCTATTGATGACATTTCAAGCCACTAGGTTAATGGAAGTACTAGTAAGTTCGAATATACTCTAACCCAACTCTATATAGGAAAAGTTTAAGGAGCACTTTAGAAAAGAAACTCTTGATTGTGACTCTTATGAAAATTTATTAAATGAATCCACACAAGAAACTTTGGTCACAAAAATAGGGTGGGATATAAAGTTAAATCTTTTATCAGAAGTCATGATAAAAAAGGGTGGCTTAGTGATAAAAATCATAAAAAAGCTATAGATGTTGGTGACAAATATCTTGGGAAATTTCTCAGATTCATGGGAACAACAATTCTTTAGGTTCTTAGAGCCTTGTAATTTTTTGAAAGATGTTAAAAAGCTTAGTCTTTTGATTTGTAATTTATGCATGACTTGAGGAATGTATCCTAAAAAGTGATCTCTAGCAAATCTAATATTTCATAGATGAAGCTATCAAGTACATTAGAATATTAGAATGACAAATTGATATTTGTTAGATGGCTGAAGAAGAATTTTTCCAGCAAGTTTCATATAGGATAAATCTTCTTACAAAAATAATCAAACTACTCCCTCTCGACATAGTTTATACTATAAAAAAAAAGATGGTTAATTAGATGGACTGCTTTCTCTTTAAGGTTGTTCTATGCAACATTCTTTTGTTCATTAGCAATCATATGGTTAGTCAGGCCTGCAAGTCAAGTTAGATATTATCACATATGTAACTCTTGCAACTGCACTAATCATTTAAGTAATATAATAATAAATAGAGATTATTCCCACAAGAATTGTTTTACACAAGTATCAATAAAGACTTAATTTTCCTATTATCTAGCAATCAAAATAATAAGAAAATAATAAATAAAAATTGAAATCGCAAAAATAATTAAACAAAACTGAAATTAAATTAAAAGAAACTCTTATGACAATGATTTTAGGTAATTCAGGTACACCATAATATCATTCCATAAATATATCAAGAGAATTATTTTCAATTGAGATTGAGTTATGCTTGAAGTTGGATATTCCTAAATTCCCCAATAATCTCTCTCGAGCAAAATTGAGTCTATTATTACTAAAATTTTGCCTACTATTGTGGTCATAAAATTTAATAATAATGTATTAAGTTTCATGAATAATTTTTGAATATCTCTAGAAGTCCAACATACTCTTATGGGTCAATCTCTTATTTTAATATATTAAGATTAACTTTAGACTTTCATTTTCGCTCCATCATCTAAAATCTCAAACATTGCAGTTCTGCAATCGTTCATACATACAAGATCATTTAATCTCAAACATATTAAATCAAGACGCTTAACACAATTGAAACAAAAAACACTTTATAGATTCATAAAATAAAAATTGGGCATTCACCCTATTTCCTATAATTGAAGAATTAATTCATCCTAAAAAAAAAAAAGAAACAAATAAGAAATAATCCATAGAATTGAATAGAAGAATTTCCAAAAGAAAAGTCTTACTAAACAAAAACAATAAAAACCCTAAAAGAGAATGCTTCCAATCTTCATAAAATCTTCTTTTTATTTAGTGTAGATATTGGATCCATTTTTCTCTTCTAAAAATATGCTCTTTTTTAACCCAGGAATCTCTATCTAGATTAAGTCTTTGTTATCTTAAAAAACAGCCTATAATTGCTTTTTAAAATTTGGATTTGACGTTTTGCATGGCCCGATGCATGATCCATGCAATAGCCCACACACTTAACTGCTTAAGCAATTCTGCTTTGCTAATTGGTCAACTCCGTATCACTGTATGGTCCTACACATGGGTCATGTAATAGCTATTGCAAAATTACTGAAAACTGCAATTTAGCTATTTTTTAAGAAATTCCTATGCAAACATAAAAGAGACATAAAACAATTTATTCTAAAATAAAATACCAAAAAAATAAGGGAAACTCTTAATTTCTAACCTAAATATATGCTAAAATGACTCTTATCAATCTCCTTCAAACTTGGAGTTTTGCTTGTCTTCAAACAAAGAAAAGAAATAATAAGAGAACTTATGAAATCACAATTGCAAGCTCTTGAACTTAGAAAACTCCATAATAACTAAAAAAATCAAATTCAGAAGAAAACTTATGACATTGAAGTTTACTATCAAAATTTTGCAAGCAATTCCAATCAAGAAATATGGAAAAATCATGATACATCTTTTTCATTTTTGATGCAATTTTTAAAAACAAACAAAATACAAGGCCAAACCCATAAATTGCCCTTTGAACTTTTTGTGATTTATCAATGTGATACCTTAACTTCATGAGTAATCAATTTAACACTTAACATTTTATTTTTAATCAATTAAATCATTAAAATTTTATTTTTGATCAATTAGATACAAATTAATGATGTTAGCAATTACGTGTATAAATAACACTTTGTAAAATCACGTGAAGCAGTTGTTATATAAACTTATGTCTTAATTGGACTAAAATACCTTATATTAATATTTCTCTCATTTTCTTTGTTCTTCTTGGATCTTCCTCTATTTACCACCCTAAAAATCAGACCCTTCTAATTTCTATTTCAATTTTCTTTCTCATCTAGAAGATCACAACACTTAAATTATATAATAATTTTTAGATCTTCAACCCATAGCTGAAGATGGGAGCAAACTGCATGGTATCAATTTAATTTGATTATCTTTTAGTAGTATTCCTATTGGTAAATGAAACAATTTCACCAAGTTTGGTCGTTTTAGAAGCCTCAACTACATCACTGGTGCTTCTAAAATATATTGGTTTAAAAGACGTAGGGCTAGAAGATGAGCCCCTTGTTTGTTTCCAAGGTTTAGTAAGAGATCCACTACCTGTAACCACATAATATGTATATATATTATCATTGAATCATAGAAACCCTAATGAAGACTTGAATTGTAAAATTAAACGAAAGGATATGATTAATGGAATATAAGAGAAAAAATGATGGATCAAAAGCATGAAAAAAGTGGGAGGAAGGAGAAGAGACAAACGAACCACTTTCAAGTATGACAAGTTTCATGAAACTATTTAGGCATTCCTAGCAGCACAAAGGCTTTAATTCTAAGGAGACTAAAAGGCGAACATTATGAAGCCTAACATTATAGGCAATTAAAAGAGAGAAACAACTCATTCTATGGAAGACAAACCATGGAATGTTGAATCTTTGAGTAGTTTTGGAGACCTAAGAAAGACATTTATTTGATATTATGTAGCTTATCTCTGCATCCACCAGAAATAAAAGGGATAAAAAATGAACAGACAGACGACAATGTGTTTGCATGCTTAATGATATGCTTTTATCTCGTTTGCTAATAATGATACGTTTTTATCAAATTCACGGTTGTTTATAATGTTAATATAGTTGGAATATCAAAGAATGTAGATCCACTTTCCTCTTTGCTCCTACCATATCATTAAGCATCATGCCCATAAACTGTTCAAAGAAATGCCTGTGAAAGTAATTTGTCTTTATTTGTTATGTGAATTAGGATTTTTTACCTTTTAGATAATTTTTTATTTTAACTATAATTTTTGTATTAAAATTATGGGTTTCATATTTTATTTATTCTTATATTTAGGATTGATTCTAAGTTTGAAATATAAATTTGAATTGTAGAAATTTATAATTATGATAAATAATATTATGCTCAAATAACTCTATAAAGACAAGAGTATTTTGGTCTAATTGACATGAAAATAGGCATATGTAAGTCATCTTATTTCAGTGCTCCGATAGGGTATTCAATTGACTAAAAATAAAATTCTAAGTGTTCAATTGACTATTCCTAAAGTTGAGGTGTCACACTGACCAATCGCAAAAAGTTCAAGGGGCAATTTATGGGTTTGGCCCAAAATACAAGCTAGCATTGTCAAACATCTTCCTAAAATAATATTAGGCATAATTCCATAGGCAAAAACACACAATTATTCTTTACTAATGTAATTTTGCCATTAATCAAGGATCAAAAGATCTTTATTGGCTTGTAATGTGGTTAGGGGCTAATGGCTTACAAAGAAAAAGATACAAGGTATAAGCAAAAGAATTTCAATAATTAAAATTAATCAAGTAACACTAAAAATTTCTATATGTTCTCCAATTTTCACCACTCATCAAACCTTTCCTTTTTATTTTCTCAAGCAATAATCACTCAAATACTCTTACATACAATTATGAGTTCCAAATAATTCCAACCTTAACTCTAAAGAACTTCATAATTTCTCAACTTGTTTCTCCTTTTCTATTTTTTTCACCTCTTGTTTTCTTTTTCTTTTTTTTTTTTTTTGTCTTGTTTTTTACACTAACCCAAGTAACTAACAAATTGTAAATACGCAAGTATTACATATCCCATTTTTTTTTATTTAAATATCAAACACTTGCACATATGCTCAAATATACAATCAAGAAGGAAATTTAACTTTCGTAACAAATTTAATGAAAATTCTAGTACCACTTAAAAATTTCAATTCTAAAATTCACTTAGTGGGTAGACCATCA
This sequence comes from Omphalea diandra, assembly GCA_949677035.1. NCBI lineage: Eukaryota > Viridiplantae > Streptophyta > Magnoliopsida > Malpighiales > Euphorbiaceae > Omphalea > Omphalea diandra. The sequence goes on along the minus strand of CATIWR010093579.1, from coordinate 15,914 downwards.
TATGGGTTGTATGTTAATAAGGTTGAAGGTACTAAAAAAAAAAAAAGGCTTATATACACTCTTAGAGTATATTTCAAGGCTCAAAAAGGTGCAAAGAATAAAAATTAATAAGGTATGAATGAGGCTAAATGGGTTAACATGAAGAATATCTAAATCATTTCTTTGATCAAGTGTAAATTAGTATTTCGTCTCAAAAAATTATATGCCTTATTTTAGAATTAGTGAAAAAGTTTTTAACACACTAGCATGTGTAAGGTTGAATTTAAACAAGCAATCAATTCCTAGGTTTAATGATTCAAGCAAGTTCCTTAAATTAACTTAAATAATTAATTACTTATCAAACTTATTCAAATGTCCAAATTTTCTAATAAAATTAATCATGCATAGTTCTATAACAAGCATTCCAAAATTCAAGAATTCACAAATTATGAAGTGATCACTTTCAAGTTAATTTATCTATACTTCTTGAGTAAAGAACTACCCAAAAACATGCAATCCACAAAAACAAAAAAATAAATTAAATACCTTATGCACAAAAGAATTCCAAAAAATTAAAAGAATTAACTCGAGTCTCTCTCTCAAACTTAAATGAAACATTGTCCTTAATGTTTGAAAAACAAATTAAATTACAAGGACAAAAAGAAAAAAAAACTCCCCCTTTATATGACTTGGAGTTGTCTTGGTGCTAATTTTGAATTTCAATAATTGTCAATTTCACAAAATCTATTGCCACGTTTTAGCTTTCTTGGAATTAAATCCAGCATCATGTTTGCACCACAAACTCAATTCCAAAATTGACAACAAACACCTGCATGTCAAAGTTTTAACTTGCAATAATGCTCAAAAATCACAAATTCAACATCTCATTCACTAAAAGCATATAACCATGAAATAACATCAAAAGCCCAATTTTTACACATTAAAAATTAGAATTAAACAATTAGTTCAACTGACTTAGTATCTTTAGCTATAAATCAACTATTGAAACTCAATATAATTCTCTGTAAGCATCATTCAACCTTATCCATGCAAAAAACAAAATCTTATAATCATAATTTAGATACCTAACCTTTATTTTCACAAACTACCAATCCAAAGTTCCTTCACCTGCAAATCAATAAACATAATTTTTACAACCTAAACCTATGCTTCTTCTTACAATGCATGTACTAAAAAGTTTACTAAAATCATTCCTTCACAATTTACATTAAAAAAATATTTTCCAAGCAACTGTTATCCTAATTTCAACAAACTTATCAACTAATCAACATTTTCAAACTAAGATAACCGTTGCAAGAGTTAGAGCAGTAACATATCTAGAATTTTCGTACTTACACAATTATCAAAAGCATCAATATCTAAAATGTAGTAACAACACAAACACTAACACAAATAAAATTTGCACAAAAATCAAGATACAAAATAAAAATAATTGCTGCAAATTTAAAGTCACTATTCTTGATTATGGGTTTCACTACTACGATCCCAGGAGTGTGAAAAGAGCTAGTTTTGATGGTGATCGAGGTTAAAGATCGGTGTTGAGGAGGGTGAGGTGTTGTGCTTTTGGGCTGGGTGCTTCGCTTCGAGGAAGGAGAGCCAACCGTAGGTGTAAACTGTTAACATCTTGATTCTAGGTATGGCGGTCTTTGGGTGGTATCGGATGAGAGACAAGCAAGGCTAGTTTGAAGAAAGAGGAAAGGAAAATCAAGAAAAAGGGAAAAAAATGGTTCAAGGAAGGTGGAATTTGGGATTTATGAGAAATGAGTTTAGGTGGGTTATTGAACACTATGGATTGAGGAAAGAGAGATTAGGGAAGGGATGATATGTGTGAAAGAAGGTGATGGTGTTGGAGAGGCTTGAGGAAGTAGGGCACTATTTAGGGTTAAGGGAAAAAGATGGGTGTCTAAAAAAAAAAAATTTATTATCCTAACTTCAAGCTCATGATCAAAAGCCTCACTCCTATCTTCCATTAAAAATAAGTAATGGTCATATCTTCATTAAATTGAAGCTTGCCTAGCATAAATGAAGGCTTATTCCACACATTAAGACCTATTCCATGAATTTAAGACTCAATCCATGACTGCTACCTTTAAAGTTCTCTATGCAAATCTCAACCTTGAGCTCGTACATGGTCTATCATATGGCCCATGCAAATTTCTCTACAGCTGAATTTCAATATTTTCCTCTATTTTGAACCTTCAAAGTGTTGTACCTTTCACAATCATATCTGCTGCTATTGCCCTATGATCATTGCTCCTTAACTAATATGTAATTAGCAAAATTAACTAAATTAACGCAAATTAAACATAAAAATAATAATCTAACTAAAAATTAAACTAGCAAAAATCATTGAATTTCTAAGAATTTAAACACTAAATTGACTGAAAACTTAAAATAAATAAAAAAAACATACAAAACTTAAAATAACTTGACTAAATTGATTGAAACAAATTAAACCATTAGGTTGCCTCCTAACAAGTGCTTGTTTGAAGTCTTTAGCTTGACTTTTTCCAAAAATTCTCAGCTTGAAATGGAATTTAGGAGAAGAATTTCTCCATTTTGCAATGCATCATCACAACAAGAAGGCTTCAAATGTTGGCCATTCACGTTGAATATTTTAAAACCTTCTTCATGCAATTCTATAACTCCATGAGATGAAACTTGCAACACCAACTGTCCAACTTCAAGTGAGGGCTTGTGAAATTGTTGAACATGCCATAACTTATCTTTCTTCTTATTTATCTAAGCATTTTTATAAACATCTCCCTGGAATGCATATCTCAAATGAAAAGGAGAAGTTTTAGCTCTAAAATTAAAATTTTTTCGATTGAGAAAAAAGCCTTGTCATAAATTCTCAAATATGCAATCTTTAAATGGAGGAGTTGATTCCAAATAATGGTCCTCATGTAATGGTGATTCCCTTTAAATCAAGTAAGCTTCAAATGGATTCTCAGGATGCTCATTTTGAGAAACCTCTTAAACTACCTCATGAACTGCATCCACCTTATTGCAATCTTTAATGGAAAAAGGTTGTTTTATTACTTTGAAAACATCAAACTCCATTGATTCTCCCGTCACATTTAGAGTGAGTTTGCCATTCTCACATCATTTCTAGCCCCGTGGTTTCCAAGAATGGTCTTTCAAAGATTAATGACATCTCTGCATTCGCATCCATGTCAAACACCATAAAATCTATTAGTATAATAAACTTTCCTCCTTGCATGAAAATGTTCTCCACCACTCCAACCGAGTATTTAATAGAGTGACATGCTAATTGTAATGTCATCATAGTTGATTGGATCTCACCAAGCTTCAATTTTTTGCAAATAGAAAGACGGATTAGACTAATACTAGTACCTAAATCACATTGTGCTCTATCAAATTTGCAATGAGAGATTTGACAAGGAATAAAGAAACACCCTGGATCTTTAAGCTTTGGTGAAAGCTTGTTTTGGATTATAGCGCTACATTCCTCAAAGAAAGTTATGGTCTCGAATTCCTCTAACTTCCTTTTATTAGATAAAAGTTGTTTGAGAAATTTTACATATTTTAGAATTTATACTAAGACCTTAGTAAATGGAATATTAAGGTGGAGTTGCTTAAACATCTCCAAAAGCTTAGCATATTGCTTGTCTAGCTTGTATATTTGCAACTATTGAGGAAAAGGAATTGACGAAACATAACAGGTGCAAGCTTACTTCCTTCACCCTCTTTGATTTCTTTCATATTATCTTTCTCATTTGAATTGAAATTTTGGGCTACTACATCACTCTTTTGGTATGAAATTTTAGAATTTCAATAATTTCTGGTGTTTTTTGGGATGTTTTCTTATATTCATCCTTATGCTTGCATAGGGGGTCGGGTATCTTTATGCCACTTCTTAAAGTAATTGCCTTGCATTATTCTCTTAGGTTAATTTCAGTATTGCTAGACAATGTACTTCATTGATAGTGTTAGCCTATTGCCCAATTTGCATCTTCAAGTGTTAGTTGTGTTGCTATATTTGGTTCACCCTTAATTTAAGCCTACCAATCTTATCTAGCTTAGTATCTACCTTCTCAAACTTCTCACTTAAAAACTTTAGCATATCCTTTGGCTTCTTTTCTTCATGTTGAGTTGGTTGAGCAATGAAATTCCACCTTGTTGTCTTTAAGGAAAACTAGAAGGATGGGAATGCTTAGCTTGATTATCTTGGTTACTCCATGAAAAGTTAAGATGATTCCTTCACCTTGGGATTGTAGGTGTCAGAATATAGACTGTGGAGCTGCCTATTAAGGTTAGAAACATATTGCGTATGCTCGATAAAATTTTGAGCAAAAGGACTCCCTAATTGGCATTCAATTCCTAGTGCTCCTTCACACCATTCATAATTCAGTGGCGGGGATATTGACAACATGCACACTTACACTTTCAAATTTCTTTACAATAACATCCATCTTAGCATTTAACATGGTATAGGCATTAATGTCATGAACACCTACAACTCTTTTGTTGACCCCTCTTTCACTAGCCTATTGGTAATTATTAGAGGTCATCTCTTCTAATAATAAAAAAGCTTCATTGGTTGATTTTCTCATGAGTGCATCTCCTGTTGTGGCATCAATAGTAATATGTATCGAAGGTTAAGGCCAATGTAGAAGGTTTGGACTATCAACCAATTCGACAAACCATGATGTGGACATCTTCTTTACAACTCCTTAAACCTCCCCTATGCTTCATATAATGTCTCACCGAGCTCTTGTTGAAAGCTTATAATCATTTGCCTCAATTGTGGGTCTTGCCCTATGGGAAATATTTTGCTAAGAAAGCCTTAGAAAGATCCTTCCAAGTAGCAAAGGAGTTAGGTACCATAGAATTCAACTGCCTTTTAGCTTTACCTCTCAAGGAGAAGGGAAATAACTACAATCAAATTGCATAATCAGCTGCTCCATTAATCTTAAAAGTTATGCATATTTTTAAGAAATTAGTGATATGGGCATTTAGGTCTTCAATTGCTTCACCTCCAAATGTGTTTGTTGCACCATCTAGATAATCATCAATTTGATTTCAAAATTGTTAAATGCAATGACAAGCTTAGCAATGTTAGACTGAACTTTTAAGGTTTGTCGCATGGTGAATTCTTGCAAAACTCTTGGTCTTCTTTCGTTTGCCATTGTATCTATAAGCAAACCCCTTTTTTGTTTTTGGATTCATTTTCAAATGTGAAATGTGCATTCAATTTTAGGATCAAATTGACATAGTTCAAGACTTTTCGAACGTCGCATACACCAAAAGTTTCACCTATCAAAAGAATAAACCATAATTAGACTCATAAAATTATCAAAAATGTAGAATTTACATACCAAATTAATAGAAATCTTAAGTTAAATTGATATTATGAAAAACTAGTCTGTGACATAAAACAACTTATTCTAAAATAAAATATTATAAAAACAAGGAAACTCTTAATTTCTAACGTAAAAATATAAGCTACATGACTCATATCAAATATGGAAAAAGAAAGTCTCATATTTATTGAGGCTAGCTTAATGGCAATTTTAAAAGTCAATAAGAATGGTAAATCTTTATGTTTATTATTCTCAAAAATTGTGTAAGCAACTTTAGAATTATTAAAAAAAGGCTCCTAATTATATCACATTCTAGATTACCAATATAATTATGAAACATAAAGAGGAAGATAACGTCTAGTATTCTTATCAAATATGAAAATTCTACCTTGTTATAGCTAGACAGTTTGTGAAACCAAATACAATAAACAACCAAGTTATGAAGGTCAAGTGGAGAATATACAAAAGAGTCAAATTAATGTATAAAGTCCATATAGATTTCTTAAAAAATGTTCTAGAGAATATTGTATATGATAAAAATTATATCATTCTTGAAGGCGAGAGAATGTTCATCACCATCTAGTCCCAAGATATTATGCATATGAAAATTGAAATATCTACAAAGAGACATAAAGAAGCAAGAAAATTATTTCTAGGATTGATAGAAAAAAATGTTAGTTTAAACTTTAAACCTAAAGCCTTTAAGATGTGAAGAAGTTAGTAAGTTCAAGAAAGAAGCCCATGCCATGAAAATATATAAAGAAGAGGAAGAACCAAAGTTGGAAATAGATGTTTCCAAAAGCATATCAAAAATAGAATGACTAAAAAATATCACCCATGGCGTTAATCTCAATATGGTAAATGAGAAATTACTTTTTATATATAGAAGATAAAAATGCATGTCATTAATCTGTGGAACTCAATGAGATGAATTTATCTTATCTTATCTATAATATAAGACTTCATAAATTTACTTATCCTATCTCATCTATAAGATAAGATTTTGTCATGTATCAAACTAAAAAATAGTTTTATATCAATAATTATCTTTGTTTTACTTTGTCTATTTTAGTTTTTATTTATTCAATTATTTTCTTTTGAATTTACAATTAGTGCTAGGACACCAAAACATATAAAAATTCTATAAATAGCTCTTATTTAGTTAGCTAACAGAGGATAAGCAAAATCAAACTTTCTTTCAAATCTTTCTTGTGAGTTTGTGCTACTATATATCTTGTAAGTCTTCATTGCAGTCTAAAAAATGAGTTTTACCATAAGTTTTTAATATTGAGAAGTAGAAAGGCATCTAAAATATAAAAGAACTTTTAATCACTTATTGGTATTATCGATAACGAGCATGGAGATAAGTTGAAGTTGGTGCAAAAGCTTTGTGGACCTTTGTTCACAGTAATGTATATATCCTTTTATGTTGAATATTCATGTAAACTAGTCATTCTACTAATAATAATTGGTGTAGAGACTTAGCACTAACAAAAGCTAAAAATATAAATTAAATGTAATTTTAAGATTGCAAGATCCTATATTTACCTTGCATGGAAAAAGAATTAGTCAAATTCACATAGGCTAGGATCAAAAGATTGGAAAGGTCTTCTAAAAAATATACTAATTTTAAAGACTTCTTGGATCAGAAGCTTGAATTTGATCATTTTCATTACTTAAAAAGATTTTATGCTTTTATACATTTATTAGATGCCTAGTAATGACTTTGAATCAAACTCAATTATTCATATTCTGATTGCTTTCTTTTAGATCATAGAGTAGGCAATGATCCAATGAAATGATTGTTAAATACAGTCACTAATCATCTTAATTTTCTGAGCATCTTTAGAAGAGTTTTCTAAATATCTTAAAAAATGGACTCAAATACATAGTAAGTTTGAAAATTATTTTTTCAATAATAAAGGACTTTAAATTTTATTGATAGCACTTGATTTCAAAATGAATATGAAACTGAAAAAAATTCAAAGTAAAGCATTTGTTATGCTAAAGAGATCCATGAATTAGCGATGAGCAGATTGAATCAAAATCGAACCATCAAAGCATATCAATTAATTTCACTCAATTTAATTTGATTATTTTTTAATTTAGTTTGGTTTGTTTGTTAATTTTTAATTTTTGGTTTGATTCATAGAAATGGTGATCAAAGAGACAAAAATCGAATCAAAATAAGAAAAATAAGTTTTTTATAATTTTATACTGCCCTTAAGGGCATTCATATCTTTCACTCTATAAAAAAAGAAGCCCTACATCTTTACTAAACTTGAGCAACTATTTCTTTCTCACTTTCCTTTCTTTTTCTTATTATTTTTCCTCTTCTTATTCTTTCTCCTCTTATTCTTCTTCTCTTTTTTTTTTTTTTTTACTAAAATAACACAAAGATGTTCGTTTTCTTTTTATTAATATAAGTTGTTCCTTCTCTTGTTATTTTCTTTCTCTCTCTTGCTCATTGACATCCACTATTGTCATCCCCTCTGATCAGTTGATGATATTAATGCATTATTATTGATTGCAGCCATCAACTCTTACTCTATCTCCAGCAGCAATCATTATATATAATGAATTTTTCTTTTACTTCAAATACATTTTTCTATAAATTTATATTAATTTGTTATGATTAATATATTTTAATTTGTTCAATTAGAAATTTAGAATAATTTAGGATTAATTTTGAGTAAATTTAATTTTGAGATTAATAATATTTTTACTAATTTATTTAGATTTTTGTAATTCATAATTTAGGGTCAATTTATTTTATTTTTTGGATTGATTTTATAATTATATTATTATTTTTTATATTAATGGATCATTTATTATTCTTATCATATGATTTTATAAATTCTTGTTCAAATGCATGTTTTTTTTTAGTTATTGATTGTGTTGCAGTCTGAAACTCAGACTCTAAATAACATCATAGAGCAATCCAATATTTTTAGTTTTATTTAATGTTCCAGTTTGTTGATGTTTTATAAAACTAAATAAGAAATCAAATTTTTCAGTTTGATTTGATTTAATCTTGTACATATTTGAGTTCCATTTGGTTAATTTCTAAAAATATTTCAGTTTATTTGATTTTGTCTTAATTAACTTAGTTTAAACCGAACTGATCCCGCCTTTGTAAAAGCTAGCTTACATTAAATAATACCAAGTCAAATGGTGAGTTTAGGCGAAAGATTTTTAAAAGTTGGATTTCTTTAAAAATAATTAAAATGTTTTAAAGGTAAAATTTGAATTTTTAAAAGTGAAAAAAATAAAAATAAAAATAAAGAAATGAGTTTTTTTTTTTAATTGAAAATGACTGTCTTTTTGTTTGAGATAATCTCTATGAAACATACGTAGAGCATCCTTTGTAAAATTGATCTTTTATCAATAATTTAATTGATTTATTTTTAATGGAAGAAAGAAAATATTCATTCAAACAATAAATAGAAATACATGAACTAAAATACAAAGAAAGATATAAAATCATCACCTAGGTCTTCAACATCCAAGAAAACTTGAGAAGTAAAAGGCAATATCAAATACCTTGCCATTTCAAAGAATCACCTAGTTAGCAGGTGGAGATGTAATATAAGAGCATCCACAGAAATACCTTGAAAGAGAGTAGATCTATCCTTTGTTGGAGCTGCTGGTAGGCTAAGCCCAACCTTATATATCTGCCGCATGCTACTGGTGGCCGGTGCAATGTACACTTTGATGTCAAGAGAAGAAATAGCTGTTGAAAAAAATATTTGATCTTTGAGTAAGTCGAACCAAATATTCCTTAAATTTCAGATTACCTTCCACACCAAGCACAAAATAAGTTTCACCAAGGATGTAAAGACCATGGAAACCACTCTGATGAATGCTGAAGAAAAAAAAAAATTAAAAGATTACTCTCGAATATGAGAAAAGAATTCCTCAAATATGAAAAATAATCTTTATTTAAAGTAAGAACTAGTAGAAATACGTAATAAACATAAAAAATAAAGGTTAATTGTTAAATAAAAAATGACCTCTTTAAGAGTAAAAAATAGAAGACAGAAAAAGACTCAAAAGAAAGAGAGCAGTGAAGAGAGAGAGAGAGTTATGTTCATAGTTTAATTGATTAGATTCAATTATTTATGAAACTGTTATTACTCTTGTATTTTCAGATTTGCAATAATTAATATTACCCTGCTGCCATAAACTTCTTGTCACTAATCCTTATGCTATCTCTTTTTTCTCTCCTTTAGAGTATTTCGGTTTTAATTTTTAGTAATTTCTATTCATTCACCGAAGGTATTGCATGAAAATTTTTTTAGAGTGAAAATATATGGAATAGAATATAATAAATGTATGAAATGAAATGTAATTACTTAAAATTTTTCATTGTATCTTTTAATTTCCAATTTAGAGTTAAAAAAAAAAGACATTTAAAAGTAAATAAATGTAAACATTTAATCTCCACTTACATCCTAAAAAAACTCACAAACTAGATTAACTCATTAAGCTCATTTACTTTTCATTCCTTAACTCTTTATAATTCACTCTCATGCAAGCCCTAAAGCAACTAATATTGCAACTTAGGAATCATGATCATTTATCTCCCAAGAACAAAGAATCAATCCCTATCATGCTTCAGTTCATAAGTATTTTCAACCACAAGATTTCTTAAATAAGCCCACAATACTCGAAGGACAAAATATTCAAATTATTCAACCAATAATTATATAAGCTTCTAATTTGATTCTTGATATTCCATATTATTACTAGGAGTGAATACAAGCTCGAAAACTCTCAAATTGACTTGAATAATTGAATTGAATTGAATCGAAAATTCTCAATATGAATTGTAAAATATCATAATCTAATTATATCGATTTTTTAATCAAAATGATACTGGAAATCTTGTATTACTCGAACTGAAAACCAAACCGAATCATACTGCAATCTTCTTGAACTGGAAAAAATCGAATTGCACTGTAGTTTCATGTATACATGTGTGTACTTGTTTTTGGAAATAAATGAAGATTTAGGTAATAAATGGAGAAAAAAATTAGGAGAAAATCTTCAGTCTAAAAATGGATGCATGCTGAAAAGAAGAAAATAAAAATGAAAAAATCAACCAAAACGGAAGTTTGAAATTGAAACCCGGGTTTCCGGTTTTGCATAATTCTCCCGGTTCCTTGGTGTAATCTAGTTCTATAACTGATCAATTGGATTCCTGGTTTAACCGGTCAGACCTGCCACAGCCAATGGAGGTCCTATCCTTAATGGGATAGTTACTTTACTGCTCAACCATTCAGTTTCAGATGTACCTCACTCGCATATCTGAAAAATGCATTGGTCATCAGGATTCAATATGAAGCGACGAAGCAGCAAATGCAGATGAACTCATTGACTGCCATTAGTTGGTTTAGTACTCCTTATAAAGTAATTAATTGCTTTCATTTTATATTTTCTGTACAGATGTGAAAAGGCTGAAACCTTCTCATTGCCTATCATAAGATGATTGCATTCAGATCTCCATCCAAGACAACAAATTCAGTACATACTAGGAAATTCAGTACAGGCCATCATCACAGCTGAACTAATCATGAGCCAAAATTCCATCTTTTAAGGTCCAAAACTTTGCAGCAAGAAAAAAAAAAGGTACTACAACAAACAACAATTGTTTTCATACACAAAAACACCAATGGATAACATTTAAATGAGGCATAGAAACCTTACTGAGTCCAGTGATAGAACTATGAGACATTAGGAAGCAATAATCGGATACCGCTTGTGCTGAAGGAATGCTTGACATAGCTCTTTATATCCACTCCTATAGTGATCCAAAGAGAAACAAAGCTGCCTTATCACTTCCCTTTTCTCCTCAGCCCCAGCAAAAAGCTCAACTCTCTGCCGGTTCACCTCCTTCTCCAGCTCCTCGATTCTCAATCTTATTTTGTGCACTAGCGTTTGTGCACTTTCAGACCGAGCATTAAGTTCCACATTTTCCATATGCATGTGCCTAAGATGCTCCTCTATTTGCCTAATTTGATTGTCTCGTGAACTCAACTCTGCAGTGAGGGTGTTTACCTTGGTATTCATTCCATCTTTCTCTGCCAAAAGCATATCATACTTGAATTTAAGATTGTCCAAGTTTTTATTTAGAATCTCCACATGTCCACTTCGGTCACCAAGTTCAGCTTTCAACTGGCTGATCTCTGCTTGCAGCCCTATTCTTTGTGTATCATGTAAATGGTGCAATTCCATTTTCTCAGTTTCATATTGCCTTAGTTTATCCTGCATGGAGTTGCCTTGTAATTCCCATTCTCTAAGACTTGCCTCCAACAAACTCTCTCTCTCGGATAAACTAGATATATTAGACAGCAAACATGCTTTTTCACCCATGAAATGTTCCTCAGCTTGAAGTAGTTTAACTTGTAATGCATTGACCTCATCATCACGATCAGATAAATGATTATTGCACTTGGCAATACTCTCCTGCAAGCCTAAAACCTGCTGACTCTCTGAATCAAGCTTGGCCTTCAACATGATAATTTCTTCTTGAGCCACTTTCAGCTGACTTTGAAGTTCATGTGTACCATCAGCTATTTGCTCTTGCAGTTCCATTATTCTTGTTCTCTCTACTTCAAGCTTACCCTCCTTCATTTTGATATCTCTATCAGCTGCTTTAAGCTGAGCTTGCAAAGTTTCTGCAAGTTCCATAAAATATTCCTTCTTTGCAAGCTCATTTTTCAAACTAGCAATTTCCTCATCTGCGATCTGCGAATTTAGCTTTGATACTCTTAACTCTTCCTCAAAACTGAGAACCTTACTCAGCAATTCCTTGTAGTTTCCATTTTCTTCCTTCAGTTTCTCTTCCATGTTTGGCAGATCAGTCTCCAATTCAATAATCTTATTGCATAGGCCTTTGTGCTGAGTGTGCATAGGGAGGCTATAGTAGGCATTGCCAGAGGAGTTGAAAGATTCTGATTCAGAGTCGGAAGATGTTGAAGAGTCAGAGCCATCCTTCACTGAAAGATCGGAACTAGCACCAGCCGAGCTCACAGATGCAACTCTATGACTATTCTTGATTGAACCCAGCTTTTGATCAGGAGTCAGCATCGAAGTGTCAGGGGCACTTCCAGCACTCTGTATTTGGAGCTCTGGTGGCATACTCTTGTATAATTCTGCATTCAAATTATCACAGCGCTCGGCCAATGATCGATACAAACAGTAGAATTCATCAATTTCAGCAACCAAATCAGGTCTATTCTGTTTAAACAGTTCAGCTTTCTTAGATAGAGATGCAACATCTTGTTCAATCATTTTCAACAGTAGGTTGGCTCCCTGGTCCATCTGTGTCATCAACAACTTGTTTGTCATTAACTGGAACACTAAATGAAGACATAAAGTGATCATCTTTATACAAGCAAAGAAATATCAGACTGAGGATAAAAAGATTTTTTTTTTTTTTTTTAAAAAGGCGGTATTGCATCAAGTTTCAATCTTCCGCTGTAACTAATCAAGTCTTGACATGTTGTCCTGGCCTTTCCAACTAGAGTAAGCTAAACTAGAGGATTATGTTCAGGTAGATCAGTAAACTAGATCAAGCAAAACTAGTTCATCAAATTATTAGAACAAAGGCTAACAAAATTATTGAAACGCAGAACAAAAACATTCATTTGGAAATCACATACCAAGATCAGCAACAAAAGAGAAAATCAGACCAATAGCACCCACTTGTACCAATGAAACCAAAACCACTATAACGATTTTACTGACTTTAGATCCAACTTTTTCATCTTAGAGGCTCGTAATTTATTCTCGATTTTGAGTGGGGCGAGATAACGAAAAAGATCAAAGCTTGAGCATCCCAATTACCAGCAGAATTAGACACAAAATGCCCAATTTTTAAAAGGGATCTATTAACAATCACAAAAAAAAAAAAAAATTGCAGAAATGAAGCGGAGATATGGATGAATCCATATAACACCCAAACAAATTTGCAAAATTAAAAGTTGGGAAATTGTAAAAAAGCAAATCAGAATCACAGACCTGAGTGGGCAGATGAGAGACTGAGAGTGGAGTAGCAAAAGAATTTAGCACAAATTATTATTGATGAGATAAAGAGTGATAGAGAGAGGGAGTGGGTGAAGAGGCCAATGAGAAAAGTGTGAAAGAGGGAACAGAAATACCCCTTTTTCGTGGGCGGGGGCAGCCCGGCTTGCCAAATTTGCCGCCTTTACATGTTCTGAATTTCTGTTGTATTTACTGAAATAGCCCTCCCCATTTGAATTTTCAAAATTTCCCATCGAATCGATCTCCATATTTTCAGGCTGGTGTGGTGTGGTGGACCTGTATACGACAACTGCCGTCTCTGCCGTTTCTAATTACACTTTCTTAATAAGTCTCTTCTCTTTTGTTTTATATGACTGGACTGGACTTTGATCTCTATCTTTTCATTAATTCAAATCACAGCCACATATATTTGAATCTTGATTAAAGGTCTGTTTGGTAAATTGCTTGCTTATCACCCAATAATTGCGCTGCAAATATAGGCTAGGTCTCGCTTTCGGCTAACATCCAATATTCTGGTTATGGCGGGATTTTACCATTTTTCAAATATGTCAATGATATGGTAATCTATGTTTATTTATCTCCACTGTCAACCTTAAATGAAAAGAAAAAGCCATTGTGGGCCCAACTTTTCATATTTTTGATAGAAATGACAATTTGTAACTTATTTATGGGTATCTACGACTCTATTTGAATAAGTAATACTTAAATTGTTTGAGTAATATATACTAAACTCATATCTCAAAAAAAGTACGAGTTTGAGTAAGGTATGCATAGTGGCTAAATGCATCATGAAACCTCAGAATTTTGTCTATTTCTACTATTGAGTCTATGAACTTTATTTGTCAAAATTAAGCCCTAAAACTTGTATTTTTAGTTAATTTCACCCTGTTGGTCTTAGTTACTAACAAGGGGGGGATTGAATTGATATATAAAAATTAAAATTGAAAAAAGAGAAGAGAAATGAGGTGAGAGGAAACACAAGATTTATAGTAGTTCGGGTATAATCGACCCTACGTCTACTCCCCAATTCTTAGAAATTGGGTATTCTATTATCTTTCAAAAGTGTTTTCAAGCTTACACCAAACTTTTACACTTGTGTTTTGAAGGCTCACACAACAACCTATACACTTGTATTTTTGAGGCTTACATAACAACCTATACACTTTTGTTTTAACAGGCTCACACAACAACCTCTCTTAGTGTTTTGATAGGCACACACTATAACCTATTACAGATGGTGTTTATACTCACACACAACAATGACTTAAAGAATACAAAAAAGTGAGTAGCAAAATTGCAAGAGCTTGGGTACAAAGTTATTAATTCTCTTGCATTTACATCTGTTTGGTGTGGTATTTATAGTCTCTACCCACCAAAGAGACGTTATAATAAAACTGGTACAAAATTATCAAAATGTGCTAGACAGATTTTCGCATTAAATGCTTGACAGTCTTGATTTGCGGCGTGAATTCCAAATTCCATAAGGAAAACCTCGTTTGTGTCTAACGGTTAGTCCCGTGGCAGCTTCTAATTACTTCACCAGGAAAATATAGTCGTTGCCTTTCACCTGCTCTCAAAAGTAGCAGTCGCGATTTTTCTTGTACAGGATGCCACTGAGAATGTGAATTCATCTGCCAAAAGTGTTCATCTTCTTTTTTTGGGTTCGCAGTCACTACCAACAAGTTCTCATCACGATTTTTGACTTCCAACGGTTACTTAGGACACTTGTCAAGTTGTGATTATGGACTTGATTACATCTTAAGTTACTTCGAAATTTGCGGTAGCTACTGAGACAAGCTTTACACAGCAAATTCGTCTGTCACTTTTGGAGTTCTTTTTTTGGATGAGTCACGACTGAGAATGATTTCGCGATTTCGTTTGTCTGATTTTCTAACAAGTCTTCTCATGGATCGCAGTCGCGAATCTTAGATTGCATTGCGATTAGAAGTTACTTCACATTCTTTGAAGGCTAAGATTTCTATCCAACTTCTAACTTAAAGACTAACAAAAAAAGCTACAAAACAATACTAAATTGAAACATTAGAATTGATCAATCCCCTTTGTCATGATCAAAAGAGGTCTAAGACTTAGGGTTAACTACCCTAGTCTAACAATCTTTCCCTTTTTGATTTTGATAACTTAGATTGATCCTAAAGTGAAAATAATGCAGGAAAGTGAAGTTAGATTGTAATATGATTCAATGAATGCTTATGACAAAATTTGCTAAGTATATCATTCATTTAATCAAAGGTGAATTTGATAAAAACAATAAGTATGTTGCTCCCCCTTAACTTATGCTATAGTTTTTCTCAAGTTATTGTTTTCATTATTTTCTCCCTTTCACAATAAGTATCTCTCCTCTTTTAGCAAGATCAAAAAGAGGGTGCATAAGGGAAAAAAGAGATTTATGCATAAGTATTCATAAGGAGCAAACATAATGCAATGGATAAGAGAATAACATCAATCACATAAAATAGCAGTGTTTACAAAGAGACAAGTTTTATATATATTCATAACTATGGGATCACAATATTTGTA
>CATIWR010093551.1:0-10895 GCA_949677035.1 Omphalea diandra | reverse complement strand
GCTTTTCTTACTTTCTGAGGTTTCTTTTCATTCTTCAGGCAAGTCTAGGGGAACGAAGAAAGAAAAAGGAAATCAATCAGTGCCCCATGTAGAGAATGTTTACTGTTTGCCTTGAACTCTAGGTTTTACAGCAAAGATTTTCACTCTTGCATATATCTAGTTTTGTTTATATCTAGTCTTGTTTTTCTATGCTCACATAATTTCATATAATTAAATGATTATCATTCATAATTTCCTCGACTATGTCCTCTGCTTTCTTCTTGAGGCCACTATTTATTCTGGTGAGCTCAATTATGAACATTGTTTAAATAGTTCCCATTATATAACTTCAATTGCAATGCTCAATTTGCCAATTAATTTATGCAGATGATGATTCGAAAGATGAAATGCTATTTCCATTAACAAATGTAGACAATGGTATTCCCTCTCTTTAAACTGAGACTTGAACTGGCCCATTATTGCCTACTTTCTTCATCATTGGTGACTCCTCTGTTGACTGCAGCGGCAACAACTACCTCGACACTTTCATTCGCGCAGATTGCCCTCTTATGGTACAGACTTTGACACCCACCAGCCTACTGGACGGTTCTACAGTGGCAAATCCCTGTTGACTATCTCGATATTTTTATTTTTCTTGTTTTCTTGATTCTCAATGTCTCATTTTCATTGTTTAGTTATTGATAAAGATTGAATTGGAAACAAAGGGGAAAATTAAATCTTGGGTTTTCTTGATTAATGGTAAATTTCTTTCTTTTTTTCATCGCCTTTTGGGTATAGAGGATATGGGGAAAAGGATGACATTTGGAATTTTATGATTTGAGCTTTTGCGTTAGTCTATGCTTCTCATTGTTATTGCCTTTCTTTTTGAATTTGATCTTCAATTTTAGACCACCATTTGAACCATGCTAGATCTTCCTAGTGGAAAAGCTATATATATATATATATATTTCATTGAATAGTGAAGTGCTTCTTTCTCTTGTGAACGAATTTGATGATTTCCAGGATTTGGGTTTGCCAATATTATATCAAGTGGTAAAATTAAGGTGGTTCACTTTCTTTTATAATTTTGCTGCTTAGATTTTTATGTCGCATCATTTGTCAGATTATGGGAATTTTCTTTTTACTTAAAGACAAATCAATGGACTTCAGTCTTATTCATTCCAGCTTTATTTTAAGCAATTTTGTCTTCTATAAAGTCGTCTGATATGCTATGTAGTCTTAAACTTTAGTATTGTTACATCAACATTGAAACTAACCCCTTGTTTGTAGAGTTCTTGAGGATATCAATTATCATCCCTTTTCTTCTTTTCACTAATCTCATTTTCGTATTCTATTTTGTGTTTGCTGCAGGGGTCAGGGTTTTGGACTCTTTGGTAGGGTTTTAGGCTCATCCTTGATCATACTAAAAAACACTACTAACGTAAATAAGGTACTTGATCAATCAGTTTTTAATTAATTGTTTAATCATTTATTATGAAAATTATTTGTTTTATGTATCAACATGTTTCACTACAAAAAAATATAAAAATACTGACGGAATTTACCAGCAGATAAACGTCCGATCAACGACGGAATGCAAGTGAAAATGTATTTTAAAATCAAGCGACTGATTACTAATTGAAACATTCCATCAGTAAACTTTAGCGCCACGTTTTGGCGCCTAAGTTTATTGACAGAGAGAAACAAAAAGACATGTGGGAAATAACACGCCTGATGATCCATTGGAAGTCCATCGGTAAATTTAGAAAAAAAATGAAGAAAATATACCGATGAAATACCGACGGAAAAGTGGATATAATGTGTTAAGTTCTGTCAGTAATCCATTGATGTTAAATGAAAACTACCACATATCTTTTCCTTTCTCTCTTCTTCTTTCTCCTCTCCCTCGTTGCTCTCCTCTCCCTTACTCCCCGTGGTCCGGCTCCCTCTCCTCTCTCGCCGCTGTTGGCCTCTCTCTCCCCCCTGCTGGTCTCCCTTTATGGTGTCCTCCCCACTTTGCCCTCTCTCTGATGCACTACCCCTACTGCTCTCCTCTCTATTTCTGCTGCCACCACCGATGCCTCCACATGAGACGCCTCTGTTGCCATAACCGGACGTCACTGCCACTGCCATTACTACATTTCCTCATCTATTTGTTGTATTTTATTTTTTGTCATTTTGATAGAGAGAAAATGTGAAATATGAAATAAAATTTGTAATTTTGATTATAATATTTGTGAAAATCTGTAATATGCTATTATATGAATTTTTGTATTTTTTATTGTGAAATCTGTAATAATATTAATATTTTTTTATTGAAATATGAAAATGTGTAATTCTGAAAATATTAAGTTTTTTGTATTTTTGTAATATTTTGAAAATTACAAAATTCTTAACATTTTGTAATATTTTTGTATGTTTTATAATTTTATAATTTTTGAAAATCAAGGAGGAAGACATGACACGTTTGGAAATTGATATTCATTTGATTTTGTATAAGTTGAAATGTATTTTCCTTTCAAGTTTCTTTGATTCAATGGAACATCTAGTTGTACACTTGGCATATGAAGCGAAGCAAATAAAACTTGTGCAATATAGATGGATTTATCATTTTGAGAGGTACATTAAATACAAAAGTATCTATTGTACATTTTATAATAATTTCAATCCATTCATTTTTAATCTATTCACATGTTGTATGTTGTAGATTTCTTAGACATTTAAAAAATAATGCGAAGAATAAAGCTCAGGTTGAAAGTTTTATATGCAATGCACACTTAGTTGAAGAAGCGTCATCATTTTGCTCATATTATTTTGAATTACATGTGCATCCAAGGCGTAGAAGAGTACCTCGAAATGATGATAGTGGAAACTATGAAATATCTAATATTCAAAGGAATTTGTCAATATTCACTCATCTAGGTAGACCATTTGGCAGACCTAAAAGCATAATATTGATAGATGAAAAATATCACGCAACTCACACATATATTCTTATAAACTATCATGAAGTTACTGGATATGTCGAGTAAGTTATATTTCTATTTCATCTCTTTATTTTGTGCTTCTGAAAATGATATATAAATATTAAAATACTAATATTAGGTTGTGCAATTTTTATGAAGCTTATACGTTGACATGTTAAAGCACATTTTTCCCAATATATCCACCGATGATGTTGATAAAAAGTTAGAGATAGAATTTTGATATTAGTTTGAGTCATATGTGAGTATACCCTAGATAATAATACAATAATAAATTTTATAATAGTAATTATTATATAACTAATGTAGATAATGAGTTGTTTTATTTGTTTTAGGCAAATGATCCAACAAATGAAATCACAAATCAATTTATTGTAGATCTTACAAAAGGTTCATTATGCGGTGTGACTATGTATCACGTTTACTTTATAAATGGATACTAGTTTCACACTAAAAAATATGGTTCTAATAGGATATCAATCAATAGTGGAGAAAGTATTAAGGTTTTGAACTATAGTGAAAATGCATATGACTATTAGGTTGACTAATCGAGGTGCTATAGTTAGAGTATGTTGGATTTTCGATCAAAAGAAGCATTTTGTTTAAATGTAATGGGTTGATCGGACGCCTAATGTTGGGATGAAAATGCATTCAAATTACAATCTTGTTGAAATCAACCACAAGCATAGGTTTAACAAATATGAACCTTTTATATTGTCAATACAAGCTTGTCAAGTGAATTATCTTTCTTATCCAAGTTTAAAATGGGATAAAGTTGATTGATAGTCAGTAATTAAAATAGAAGCTCGATCATTTATTGAACATTCCAAGTCCAATAATGTTTAAATTAGGTTTATTACGAAACTTGCATCTTAAATCATATTTCCCCAAATCAAGCCTCAAGATTTAGAAATACAATTTCATTTAAATGAAATAAGATTGACCCATCAAAGTCTTGAAATTTAGAAATACGTAAGATAATAGCAATATAATACGTAAGATTTAGAAATACAACTTTCATTCAATATAACGTTGACAATGTTAACCCAATACATCAACTGATCATAAAAACACCTTACTTTATTGCTCTGAAGGTTGCAAATTGAAAGATTTCCATCTCTAATAAAAATGCAGAAGAATACTTTTGAGAGTTTGACGTTGAATTACAACAGGGTGAAAAAGGAACCAATATGCACAATATCAATGACAAATCAAAATTGCAATATGACTTCAGCAAAAATGCCATATATGATTGACAACACCAATTTTGTGGTATCACTATCATCAAATTGACATGAGAATTTATGCTACGTACTGTGCTTTGGAAGCTTGGCCATTCTATGTACTTGAGTTGACTAGGCTGCTCAACCAGAAATAACAGTGATTTCATTGTTGTGGAAAGAAGATTAAACATCATTTTGTTTCATTCTCCATCTTTATAAAACTTTAAATCAACTTCACAATTCTGTCAAATGCAATATAAAAACAAGTTTAAAAAAAAAAAAGACAAATGCTACCAACAATAGTTATTTATTAACATTATCGAAACACTCATCATTTGATTGGTGAGTATTCATCTCTTAATTTTAAAAATATAAAGATTAGTTATCATATATAAGATTTCTTCTCATATATATATATATATATATATATATTAATAAAATTCTAATTCTAATTAATATGTATAATTATTATAAAAAAAATAACTACTACATCTTACATGATAGCTATTTAGACAATCATATTTGAATAGCGGCCACATAAGATGTGGTAACTATTTTATACATATAAATAGCTACTTTTGATTTAATCATATTTAAATAGCGACCACATAAGATGTGATCGCTATTTTATACATATAAAATAGTTACCACATCTATTATAGTCACTAATACCATAATTTAATATATAATTATATATTTATGTTTTAATTGTATTATAGTAGATAATTATATTTTAATTATATAATATATGAAGTGTATTAAATTTAGCTACCACACTATCACGTGAAAGCTAAACTTGTTCCATTTCATTAAAGTTAGCTATCACTTTAACATGTTGTTCCTAAATTTGATGCACATTATAAAATTTAGCTAACATGTTGCATGTGGTAGCTAAATATGACGAGTCCCAATATATTTAGCGACTACAAGACATGGTTGCTATTTAGAGACCACAAGTTGTGGTCTCTAAATAGTAAGTAGTGTTGGTGCTAATAGCGACCACATATTTATCTTCATTAAAAAGCTTTCACTTTGTGGTCTCAAAGTGGTAGCCAACTCACCCAATTTTATTTTTTTTTAACATTTAGAGACCATCTTATGCTATCGCTATATTCTTGTCAATTTGTGGTTTCTATTTGGTTGCAAAATGGTAGCTAATTTCATTTTCTCTCAACTTAACGCCAAATGATAGTAGAGTGGTCGCTAAGTGGTAACTAAATAACTATCAGTCTCATATGGTAGGTAAATTTGTTTGCTAAATCAATATTTTTTATAGCGTTTGGCTCTCAAATTTTTTTTTTCCATATATATGTAATTTAACTCTTTTAATTTGTCTTACTGCATTATTTCGTCTTTTATTTTATAAAATAAATTTAATTATTTTTACATATTTTTTCATCACACTCAAAAGGTCTTCGGGTCTATAAAAACTAATTTTATAATAAGTCAAAACAGAGTCAAAGGCAATATTATCAGCAAAATTTTATATTCCTAAAGTTAATTTAAATATATATATAAGTGTAATTTTGACTAAAACTTTAAAAATTATTAAAATACGCTAAAATCGTTAAATTGAGTGTACTGTTAGCCCATTACATATTTTCATCATGATGAATAATAGGATATAAAGCAAAATCGTGAATTGCATAAATATAAAAGACATGTTTACAGGCAGAAGATAATAGGCTAGCAAATAGGTCTTATGCACTTTCTGATATGGAACAACTAATTTCATCTTAGACTGCTTTGCATGTTCCACAACCCATAACTTCGGCCTAACATGAAATAGATTGTGGAAACACTTCTCGGCAATATTTTGGGCAAATAGCTAACTCTCCCGTCATCTCTAATACATATCTTCATCGTCCTCGTCTGAAACTAGCACAAGCAACACTAACCTCACCATATCTACTTTTGGCAGAACCATGGGCACAATCATCACCACCTCCACCACCCTCCACCCACCACTATCAATCCTCATTATAATTAGCCAATCTTTGTCCCAGTTTATTTTTTAAAAAAAATTCAAGTAGAATTATAGAGATTGAATCATCATTAATGTAGTTTGTATTCCACTCACTTATTGTGAGGCCTTGACAACTGCGACTTGGCGTTGGTGAAATGGGTATTGAATTACGTCATAGGTAACAATGAAACTCCATTCGTGCTTGCTTTAGCTAACTAGAAATGCAAGGAGACAAAAAACAAAAATGTGGTGCAGTCGTTGAGGGAAGCAATGAGAGATACAAAAAAAAAAGGGACACCTACTGAATGAGATGATAAACGTCGAGAACAACAGAGGCATCACAAAGCTCGAAGCAAACGAAAAGAATGAAGAGAGAAATTTTTGAGCGCCTGCTTTCATGGGTAACATCAACATTATTTTTTGTGCAAGTTAAGGATAAGAGAGCTTGATGCTATTAAAATAAGAGAATGAGGAGAGTATCAAAGTAATTTTATTAACTTGCAAATGAAATTACCAATGTTGTATTTACTACTGTATATGTGTAAGTCGTATGCTTAAACACTCAAGAAATAAAAGAATCTTTTCCTAACTAACTATACATAACATCCTATGTAACTAACTTCTTCTTGTGTCAGCTGGAGATTTGTTGCATGATACCCGACAACACATTCTCCAAATCTTCCAAGTCTTCGTTGGTGTGATACTCTACATCCCCCCTCCCTCAAGTTGGTGTATGATGGACATCTATCAAACCTAGCTTGGATATTAACATACGAAATTGAGGACCACTTAAGGATTTTGTGAAGATATCAGCTGGCTGCTGGGAAGAAGAAATATGTTGGAGATTAATGTACCCCTTTTTGTATTATTCACGAACTAAATGGCGGTCTATGTTTGAGTTCATGGAAAACAAGATTGGTAGAAATATGAATGGCTGCCTTGTTGTCACACCATAAAGAGATAGGGAGAGGTTAAATGATGCCAAGATGCTTGAGAATTTCATGAATCCATTGCAATTCGCAAACTGTAGAAGCTAAACTTTGATACTCAGCTTCGGTAGATGAACGTGAGATTGTTTGATGCTTCTTAGTTTTCCAAGACATGAGGGAAGAGCCAAGATGCACACAATAGCCTGTAACTGATCTGCGGGTTTCAGGGCAAGAAGCCCAATTTACATCACAGAAGGCCTAAAGGTGGAGAATGGCGTTGCTGGAGTAGAAAATACCTTTTGAAAGAGATCCTTTCAGATATCTGAGGAGATGCATTGCTGCTTCCCAATGAGATTGACAAGGTTTATCAACAAACTGAATTAGTTGTTGTACTATATAAGTGATGTCCGATCTGGTAATATTGAGATAAAGTAATCGGTCAATAAGTCTTCTATAGTAGTCAGGATTAGGAATTGGTTCTCCTTGAATTTTGGTGAGTTTCAGGCCCTTGGATGAAGGGGTTAAAGCAGGTTTTGCTCCCATCATCCCTATGTCTTTTAGGATATTAAAAACTTATTTCCTTTGATTAATTGTTGTTCCATTAGGTCCTGGAGCAATTTCCAGTCCCAAGAAATACTTGGCAAGATCCTTGATGGTAAACAGACTATGTATGTATGCTTTAACTAAGTTGATATCAGACTCTAAAGTACCTGTGATTAGTACATCATCTATATAGACAAGGAAAGCAAAGGAAGACTCTGATGAATGCTTTATAAACAAACAATTATCATGAATGAATTGTTTAAAACCAAAGAGTTGGAGCATATGAAGGAACACTAATAGATCCTGTTGTGCGCCTTCTTTTCCAACCATATGCTGAAGTGCAAGCCTACTCTGACTAAGGATGCAACTTTAAAAATCCTTATCCATAATAAGGTTCAAATATCCTAGATTCAAGTCAATGCTTCAGACCACCCACTTCTCCTCATCTAATTCATTCGCCACAACATCTTCCCTCATCACACAAGTATAATCATCATATATACGTGCCCCGGCCTGTGTAAATAGTTCAACCACTGCAGGCAACATGCCATAGTACCTCTTCAAATTGTTTACTAATGGCTCACCTCTCTCTTGATTTTGAACATGCCATACATATACTGGAGGAACTAAATCATCAAAAGTTGCTTCTTGCCATGCATGTTGGCCATCCCTCATGTGGTGCTTGTATACTTGGCAATTCCTTACCCTGTGACCCTTAGGCCCTACCTGGACCTCAGGGCAATATCCACAAGTATGGATAACATATTTCTGCATAAGTTTTGTGGCTTCTAACCTCAATTTATTCCATTCCTACATCACTTGACTAGCAATACCTATAAAGATCCCAACAAATAGAAATTCCCCGATCAAAAAATTACAATCAAGCTCTCACTTTAAAAAAAAAAAAAGGAAAGATACTCGTATCCAATTTGAAGAGGATAAGAAAGACGACCTTGTAAATCCTCAGAATTGAAGTCTTTTCACTTGACTTCTTTCTCCTCTCCAAAAATCCACCAGCGCTTATGTCTTTTCCAGTGCTTCTTCTTCTTTGGGTAACCTACGCTCAAAGTCTATAATCTTGCCAGCAAGACTGCAAGCATGGAAGGCCCTTCTCCTTGTTGGATACTCTATAATATCAATGCCCCCTTGGATGCAAAGTTCCACAATTGTTGGAATTTGATTAACTAGGAGCTATTCATTATGAGAAATAACTCTTCTTAGCCTATCATATAGACGAAAAGATTCAACAAGTGTCAAAACATTTTCCATACCCCCTGTTTTCCAAGTGTGTTCTTTGTTTGCCAGGCTACCAGCCACATTACATGTTCTGATCTTATGTGGTGGATAACCAACATGAACTTCTGCACATACACTACATATACAAAATCAACATTATATACATTAAACTTGAAGACTATCAATTCAAACATATCAAACTAAATAAAATATGTATGCGTAGTATGCACCCCATTCCTAAAGTTCACAATTTAGTAAGTCATCCACATCAATTAATCAAATTGTTCATATTCAAATATGGAGGTTTGCATACAGTTTAAAAGGCCAGATACTGTTTGGCTTTGAAGATTATAGTCTAAAACCAGATTTTTTTTGAGCTTCTGGTATCTATGTCTAGAATCAACTGAAATAAGCAAGGCTCAATCAAAAAACGAAAAAAAAAAGGCATTTCTAGACTAAATTACGCTACAAGCACAACTACCAATCAACATCTATCTTTCCAAGCATGAAGGCATTCTTACAACTCTTGGTTTGTAGCATTTTATTGATGCCATTAAAAGAATGAAGCCTTATCTCTTTTCCCTGCATGAATAAACAATAATACTTCTAACAACCCTCAAAACACAAGAGTAAAGTTGAGCTCTATCCTTATAAACTCGATGAGCAATTGGGATTAATTTCTTAACCAATAATCCATTTTCGGGAGGCCTAAAAATCCTTTCACGCACCAACTGCCTATCTTTCTTCTCCATCCTCGCCTTTTGCAGGAGTTGATTAACATTCGTCACCCACGACTTCCTCTCGCATTTCTTAAGCTTCCTTGGAAGCTCAGTATTAGTTGATGACACAGTAAAGTAGAAAAAGCAACTACCCTTTAAATGATTTGTAATAACAAATGTGTTAGTTTAGTTTTTATGAATTATGCATTATTACCATAAGCAACTTTGTAGCATTTTTGAGACGCTTATGCAACATTTTCTGGTGACAAAATGCGATAGGACTTTCAGCTTGGCATTCCAACAAACATATTTTATGCAAAAGAAGAGAGAAAAAAAAAAAAAGAAGGATATTTTCTGCCTCATTTGGGAGAACCCTAGCGCAGGACTATGTTATTAGCTCGTGTATCTTTGTTTGTTTTTGCCTAATTAGGGAAACAACAGGCACAAGATCTTGTTACTAGGCCATGCGACTTAGTCATTTTCAGCAAAACTGGAGCATGCAAGGAACACGACCATGTTACTAGGTAGTGCGCTTTGGGCTTTGTTTGTTACATTGGTGAAACAAAGGCACACGACCTTGTTACTAGGTCGTGCGCCTTGTCTGTTTTTCGCTACTTTAGGGAGCTTACCCTCTTAACCTTATAGTCATCTTACAATTTTTTTTTATTTTTTTAAAAATACAAAACACAAGAAAACATGTGAAATTCAAGTAAAACATAAAAAATACAACTTTTGTGTAATAGTTCTCAGGACATGATTTTTATATAATATAATTATATTTTATTCTTTTTAGAAAATAATCTATAGAATTATATATAAAGTACAATAACTATAAAAATTTTATAATTTAATATATTATTATGTATATTTTCTCTATTACAAAATATATTATCATATTACGAAATATACCCTTATATTATAAAATATTTGTTAAAATATGATTTTTATGTAATATGATTATATTTATTTCTTTTTACAAAATAATCCATGAAATTAGAAAATTTATGTTGATATTAAAAAATAGTTGTGAAGACATAATGATATGTAATAGGATCAAATTTCTTTCTTTTTATAAAATAAACTATGAAATTATATAAAAAGTATAATAACTCTAAATATTTTATAATTTCATAAAATATATTGTACATTTCCTCCTTTTATTGTAAAATATATTTTGATATTATAAAATAATTGTCAAGACACGATTTTAATATAATATGATTATATTTTTTTATTTTACAAAATAATTCATGCAATTACAAAATTTAATTGCCACCGTTTCAGCTCGGAGCGGAAGTTTCGTTTTATCTCGTCAC
>CATIWR010093548.1:0-19814 GCA_949677035.1 Omphalea diandra | reverse complement strand
ACTTGGGCTTCCTTTTACATGCATTGGGCTTCCTTTTACATGCGTTGGACTTCCTAAATAGAAAAGGAAAAGGAATCAGTCTAATAAAGAAATCCTAATGGCATTAGGAAATATTGTCAACTAAGGAAATCTGGCAAGAATCTTTGACTTTGGGCCTTATTTCCTTGCTTACACGACTTGGGCTTCCTTTTACATGCCTTGGGCTTCTTTTTACATGCCTTGGACAAATTGGGTTGTGCTTGGATGCTCTGCACAAGTTGGGCTCCATTGTATTAAGTTAAGTGCTCCATTTGAAGAGTTTAAGCCCCCATCAGCCTTTAATTGGGCTTTACGCATTCTTTGCTCTTCTTGGGCTAATTAAAGTGTAATTCGTTATTGCATCAATGCTCCAATTACATCCTTAAACTTCTTTAGCCTTCCCTTTATGATTGGGCCTTGAAGTTGAAATGGATCCTTTGCTTTAGCCTTGGCTGTTTGCATCAGATTTAAAGAGTGTCCCAAAATGTCTTTTATAGAGGTATACCTCTGGAGCTTCACATATTAAGATTTATGGATGGCACATAACAAGACATGCATAGCTCTTCTATTTTAAAGATTGGCCTTCTTTTCCTCAATTGTCCACTCACTTTTCTTATTTGAAACAAGAAAATCTCTTACAAGCTTGGTAGGAACTTCTCTTCCTTCTTTCATAATATCCTAAAGGTTAATAGTCTAATTATATTGGAATATCCCCATTATATTTTTTTAATAGCCATAGTCATTACCTTTAAAGAATGAGGTCTTACGAATTGACTATTATTCCTCTTTGCTTGCCATTTAATCTTTCCTTTTTGCATTGAAGCATTAAGAAAGACTTTAGCTTTAATACCACTTGTTGGCCTAAGATACCCTAAAAGAGGGGTTGAATAGAATAGTGACATGTTTAAAGCTTTTGAAATGTAGAGATAATGGATCAACCATAAGTTCATAAAGATTTATAGAGGTTTAGCTTAAACTAAGCCTATGTCCTTTTCTTTAGATACCATTAGAGATCTCCATTAAATAATAGCTTTTAAGTGCTATTAAAAATATTTACACAAGTGAATTTAGTCAGATACCACTTAAGCCTTCATAAGGAGATGTTTTGGGCACCACCTAAAAGCCTTAACAAATAGTTTGTGAGCGCTATTCAAGCCTTGTTTCAAGATAGTTTGTAAGACCATCTTAAGCCTTTTACCAAAGAATGGTTTAAAGGTTATAACTCCAATCTAAGAGTATCCTCATAGAAGAATTATAAGCAAAGTACAACACTCAAACCCTTTTTAAATAAAATGTAACCTCCTTAGCTTGCTTTAGTGGGTTGGACTTTGATGTTGCTGATGAAGCAAAAACATCTTCTTCTCTGTTAAAAAGTGACTTACATATGAACTTGAAAAATGTTAGTTCAAGCAACTAAACTTTAAGACTCTTAAGATTGCTTTTTAAAGCTTTTAGATCACTTAGAGTATATTTTTCTATCTCCTTCAACTTCTATCTTTTTGAATTTCAAGCTTTTGGTCCTTACATAGTGGTAGAAAAGCAACTAGCTAATGGACATAATGAAAAAGTCTAACAGACTGCCAATATAGCCACTAGACTCATTATTAATGGTCGTTGAATGAATAACAACAGTTGATCTAGCTTCAATGATCATTGAGTTTCATGCCTTCATTCTTGTCTATCACCATTGAGTCTATATGCCCGTTGAAATGCATTTTATTCTCATTTTGATCCTTCTAGTAGCCATAAGCTTTAATCTCTTAAATTTAGCTAAATCAACATCATTTGTGTGAATTCTCAATGATCATTGAGGATATTCAATGCTTGATTAGAACATTTAACATTGTTGAACTATTTAGCTCTAATCACTATAGTCCATTAAGATAAAGCTCCAACGCTTATTGAATTTTGCCCAAGCTTATTGATTTCATCTCAATTATTATTGGTACTTTCTCAACCATCGTTAGGACTCATAGAAGAGTTGAACAAGTTTGTTGAAATTTTTTAACCATTATTGATGACTCTTCAATGCTCATTGTTCTTATTCAATGATTATTAGTGCAATTTCCTACCATTTATTGAGTCTTGCAAAATGCTTTAGCCACTACCACTAGACTTTTCAACCTTTGTTGATTTTCTTCAATGTTTGTTTTTGCCCATTTAATGTCCATTGTTTTAACAATGATCATTGGTAAATCTATAGGCGTTCTTCTTGATTCCAAGTCTTGTTCATTTTTTAGCTTTTGCTAACTAGATTTTCTCGAACATCTTTAAGATATTGAATGAGGGGCCTATAAGATTAAACTTAACAAATTTGTACAAAGGGTAGATAAATAATTCTTTATTTGTAATTATCAAAGTAAGAGTTAGAATTTAGAAGGTTCAACAAGTTTGAATATTTGATAAAATTATTTTCAAGTGTTTTGTGATGTTTATGTTATTAAAGCATCTTGATTTTATCCTCTTTCCAAAAGGGAAAGCATATTGACCGTGTGACATTTGGTTGATAAGGCATTTACCTTAATCATAGTTTAATGATGTGTTTCGAATGATAATAAAACCTTGAGAAATTATAACCTTTATACTTGAAGTATTTGTGTTTTTTTAGGACTCAAGAACGACAAGTTTTAAAATTGACAAAAGGCTTCAGAAAAATCAATGCCCATTGGAGCTCAAGTGAAGATGCTTAATAATTATGGCAAAATCTCAACGAGCATTGACAAAAGAATTCAACAATTGTTGAGAAATCCTATGACTATTTAGAGGAAAGTTAACCATAATTACATAAGAGTGAAATTTGAAAGGTTATGCAAAATTATTCTAAAAGAATCTAAAGAGCCATTATATATAATTGAAAGCTAAAGATATCTAGTTTTTAAAGAATCAAACTATACACTAATCTAAAGAGTATAAAATATGGAGATTTTAGTAGAGAAATATCCTACTTAATTAAAGTTACTAAGCAAATGAGTCAAAATCAAAATGCTTTTATATTGATTTAAAAGGAATTAAATGATGTACCATATATGAAAAGAACGATCTTTGAGTCTATTTTCTATCAAAATAAATGGTGTATAATTTGGAGTTTTCTAAAAGACCATTTAGTAAGAGGATCGTTGTAGAGTCAATTTTAATGTCCATAGAATGTCACAAATGCCTGTAGAATTAAATTCAATGATTGTTAGACATTTTCAATAACTGTTGAAAATTTCAAAAGATTAGTCGGTCAGTTCTATATAAAACTAAGTCGCTCCAATGTCCATTGAGCATTTTTAATGACCGCGAAATGTTTGTAACAACTAGTTTTTACTAAAAATGGATAACAATGACTGGTTTTATGTTTGATGGATTTTTAAGTATCCAAGTAGATTTTAGACTCTATAAGGACACCCAAAATTATCTTACAAATTGAACCCAACTTTAAAAAAAGAAAATAAATATTTATAAAGAGGATTTTTTTTTTCTTTGTGAAAATAGAAATGAGCTTACTGCATATATCTTTTATCTGTAAGAGTTAAGCATTGTTTAATCACTACTTGTACATTTACCTAATTAAGTTTAGAAACTTACTAAGATTATTCTTTTGCAAAGTCATATAGGTGGTATTAATACCTTCAAAAATACTCAAGGTGAATTTTGCTCTCTTGAGCCTTAGAAAATATTAGTGTTAAGGTTTCCTTTAAACCCTGAAAAAGAAATGTTATTTCTTAAGCATAAAAAAAGAAGAATAAAGTCCTAATTGATTATTTAGCGAGTAGATAAAGGTAAATTCTTGAACCATTATAAAATTCTTGCATCACATCTTCTCTTTTATTCCACTTTTTTCGATTGAGAGCAAGAGTTTACCTGTATTTATTATGTTACCAATAATACTCAAGGAACTTCTAATAAGTTTTAGATATTTTTGAAAGCACTCAATTCACCAAAATTCTTATATCAGACCTTTGTTCATGCTACATCATGCACCTGAGATAAAAAAAAAAAAAAATCAACGTTTCACTTAAACTGCCAAAACTATCACACATGACATTTTTTTTTAAAAAAAAAGAAAACATTGTGCAAACACATGCCTCTACTCTTTCTTTTCTAATTTTTTACACTTCAAGTTTTTTTCTTTTTTCTTTTCTTATTTTATTGATTAATTTATTACTATAAATAGAATAAATTGATGGAATATTCAATTAGTTTGGTTCAATTTTTTTTTATTATTATTTAATGATTTAATTTTAATTTCAAAAATTTTATTTTTATATAAAATTAAATAAGTTAAATTTTTAAAAATAAATGAACTTGGTAATTTAAAAACTTAAAATTATATAAACATTCATATATTTTTAAAAATATATTACAATTAACTTTTTATTAAACTAAGTTTCACAATTATGAACGCCAATTAACTTATAGAGTAAAAACAAACCTACTTAGAAATTAATAGCAGTGTATCTTCAATAAAAAAAAATTGTATCTAGAGTTATAACAATGTACCAGAAATAAAAAAAAAATAAAGTACCTATAGTATAATACCAATATAGTTAGGATTAACAAAAATGTAAAAGATCATTAGAGCTTTTTTATTATAGAAGTAAAGATAGAAAATCAATGTACATACATAATAAAAAATTAGTGTACCTTCACTAAAACATTAATATACATTCATATCAAATACTGTATATTTGCAAGTTCAAATTAATGTATCTGTAGTCCAATAGAAATGTGTCTAGATGTTTAAAATTTTTATTAAACAACTTCAAGTGCAACACCGATTATCACACAATCCATTACTAATTTAAATTCATGCCAATATCAAAAATCCTAATCCACTTTTACATAATTAGTACATAATTCTATTCAAATATACAATATAAAAAACTAAACACAAAAAGAAATATTCATTGCAATATAGAAAAATGAGAGAAATATTTATTATAAATATTTATGAGAGAAATATTTATTATAAATATTTATGATATAAATATTTATTAAGGAAGAGATTTCAAACATAAAATTTATGATTTTGAATAAGAAATGAAACCTTAAAGTAAAAAAATTGGATCTGAAATTTTAAAATAATTAATTTTAATGCAAGACGTTATTTTAAAATTAAAAATTCAACATATGTGACCAGCCCACAAAATACGAAAAATATAAGTGTGATAGAAATAGAACCATAATACAATCTGGACATGAGTTTAGGATATAATTTATGCGATTCACCCCCCTTGGGTTGCCATTCTCACCAAGGGCCTATAATTTTTTTAACAAATAACTTATTTTCTGTTTTTATAATTTTTTTTTAAAAAAATTGAGTATTTGGAATACATTGAAAAATATAAATTTTAACTATTATTAGTCATCAATGACTACATTATCCACCAGTAACCATTAATACTTGTTGATGCATAAATATGAGCAATATGGCAAGTATATTAATATATTATATTTATCTAATTTATTTTTTTTATTTTTATAAGTATGTTAAAATTTAAAAATATATATATTTTATAAAATTTAAAAAATATATTTTTTTCTTGAAAAGAGGAAAATATTTTTCTTAAAAATGAATAATTTTCCTTTTTAATCTAAAATATAACTTTATTGACCAATTTTCTTGAATATGTTAAACTTCAAAAATGACAAAAAAAGATTTTTCACGAAACAAATGGAAATAAGTGTAACACAATAAGTTCAACTCAATTGATAATCTTATTTCAAATAACTAAGTAATCAAAAAGCAACAAAAAAGAAAAACTAGTCATCTCTTTTATCTGAAAACAACCTTTCCTTTTTAATGTTTCGGGGATACTTCTAATATATTATACCAGCAACAAACTCATTTTTTCTTTGTTTTCTTTATTTTCTTTAATAAACGTGAATTATTCTTATTCTATTTGTTGATTTTTATTTTGTTTTGTCTCTCTTTTGAGAGTTTTTATTTTAATTTTATTATTTTGCCTCTCATTGTGAGAGTTTTTGTCTCTTTTTTTTTTTAGAGTTTTAATGGTTTGAGATTGATTATTTAGTAATATATTATAATATACTATTAGGTATCATCTCTTAAATCTGTTATGGTATACTATATGAATTTCAGTCCATATTGCGTTATAATATCCTATCTAATAGAGATCTCCATAATCGATAAAAATACAAAGTTATCGAAGAAAATTCATGACAAAATTAGAACCACGATTTCGGAGCTGAAGTTATGTGCAAATATTAGTACTGTTGAGAATTGATTTTATATTAATGTTTTAGATTATAAAATTATTTTCTTTTATAGATGTTGCATGAATGTTTATAAATAAAAATATTTTTTATTATTCTAAAAAATTAAAAAAGTGTAACAGGATTAGCTCATTTGTTAGAGATGGAAAGACTTTTACAACCCCAAAACTTTCCTGCCTGTACATTTAGAAACCTAGAAATCTTTTTGTCTTCCATATGGCTACAATCAGTAAAGTTTCTGCTTGCAGTTGCGAGATTATGAGGACGTCAGTAAAGTTTCTGCTTGCAGTTGTGAGATTATGAGGACTTCTTTCTCACTATCTTCTGTCTGCGCTAGCCTTCAATTCCCCTCAAGGGATCGCTGATACAGCTGGTATTGCAGTGGCTAATCATTTTGAAGCTTTGACAGATTGTAGAGGTTATTTGACGAATTTTTTTGCAATGGCAGGTATTGCAGGCCATTGTTTTGATAATCACAATATAGTTATGGATACAATTCTTTTTGCATTGTTTATATTTGGAGAATGGCTAACAAGTGTGCAGACTGTATCGCAAAAAGTGTTATAATAAGATCCTTTTCTGCCAGTTGGTTACAGTACCGCCCTGCCCAGCTGCAATCTAATCTCCTACATGATTCATCTATTTGATCTAATCAATGAATTTCAGTTCAAAATGAAAAAGTAGAAGAATTAGCATCTGCCCGCCTCTTCCACCCTATTTCATCGAGTTCTACATAAATTTTTTAGGAAGTTTATTAGGAGGTTGGTCTTTTAAATGTCTATTCTATACATTATTGGATTTTCTTAGTGTTTTCGATTTTTTTTTCCAATTACTCTGAACATGTGCAGTATGAAAATAATCACTAAATATTGCCTAGAGACAAATATAAGAATAAATTGAAGGTAAGGGTTCCATTCCGTATTTGCACAATTCAAATGTAATTTAGGTCCTTCAATCCATCTTTTTCATGATTACAAGTATAATAGGCTGTCTAATTTTACTGAGATAATGTTTATTATAATAAATCTAATCTAAACAAACAAATTCTTTTCGAAATTACATAAGAATCAGCATAGTCTGTCAATCAAGACGAAGGATTTATTAGATAAATAAGCAACAGTGAAGAGCACTTGTTTATCAAGGCAAAAAAATAAGAACAAATCATCAACAGCAACCACCAACGCCTGCCCAAACTTATATAAGCAACCAATTGAAAGATGCAACAACCCTTATATCTTTGTGCTTTAGCTTGAAAATCCAGAAATGTTCTATTAGTGTCTTTGCCTGTCAAAAAGAAACACAATTCAGAAGCTCATCAATGTTTATCAATAAATGTCTATTACACAATTGAGAAACCACATGCGAATGAGGCAAGTGATATTTTTAAGTGTGAACATGTCATAACACTAGATGCGCCACTTTGATACCAAATCAGTGAAACCACTGCCCTTGCTACTTTTTTCTGACAGCTTTACAATTCTACTCTTTTTTTTCCCCTCAGAAACAGAACTATGTGTTCATGAAACTATGTTTCACTAATAATAAGAATTATAACTGTAACAGTTAACCAAACTATGTAGTAAAAATTATAAAAAGGCTTTCAACGTATCTTTACACCTAGCACACATTTCCTCTAAAATTCTTACATCCTTTTCTGTTTTCATCCCCACAGGATCTTCACCACTAATTTTACAAATCACAAATCCCATTCTCTCCTCCATGGAAACATCAATGCCAGACCCCCATTAACGCCAGTCCTCACACTCCGATAAGAACTCAAGGAAATTCACATTTAAAGACTCAAGCTCAGAATTATGATTTAGAATAAATATAGGGTCCAATAGAGTTTCCTAAGATTATTAGAGTAGTATTAATATGTTTATCTAATTAAACCAGCTGCTGCTTCAGTTTTTTATCCAGCTTTGCAGGAAAATAGTCCAGATTTCTCTAGGAAATGTTATAATTGTTATACTCTATTAGTTAGAGCCTTAGTTGGTTTAGGTTAAGGCTAATTCCATTTTAGTTTCCTTAGGAATCCAAATCCATATCGGATTGGGAAGTTTTGAAGTCCTTCACTTTAAAGGTTTAGAACATACATGGAATGCGGTTTGTAGTTGGTCATAGTACGAGTATAGATTCTTGGTATCTCATTGTCTATATATATGGTACTCAAGAGGACAAGCTTATTTGGTTTATTCTTTTGAAACATGGTACGTCAAAATTATATATATATATGTTTGTATTTGATATTGTCTTGGTATACATGAAGGCATTATAAATTGAACAAAATATAGTTCGAAAACTACAACAGGTTCATATCTAGTAGTTATAGAAACAAAACAAAATACAAATATGTCACTTAGAGACAATTTAAGTTCTTCATTTTCTTCTTCCTTGGACTAACGTTGAAAAGGAAAAGGGACAGCTGCTTATCATAATAGAAAGAGAAATGGTTTTATATTTTAATAGTTTAGTAATTATTAGTACATAGGCATGGGACATGACATTTCTTTTCATTGACCCTTTGTTTAGCCTTTAGTATATATATTTAAATGAATTACTATTTTTAATTTATTGTTATTTAATTGAAGCTCTAATTTTAGAGATCCAGACTGCATACTGAGGAGATCTGGAATGTCAAAGTACCGCAACTTGGCACTTGAGTACTAGACCATGGCACCTAATAACTATGATTTAGGATTAGTTTAGTCGATATACCTGTGATTATTATGGTTTTAATTCAGTTTTCAGATTTCAATGAATAAAAGAATTCAGTAGCTATGCATTCCAGGTGTGATGCTTAAGCATGTTTAGGTGGAAAGCCTAAAGAAAACCTTTGTATTTTTTACTGTTCACGTGCTACTGTTCACAGCCATTTGTGGCACCTAATAACCATGATGCAGGATTAGTTTTTAGTCGATATACCTGTGATTATAATGGTTTTAATTCAGTTTTCAGATTTCAATGAATACAAGAATTCAGTAGTTATGCTTCTTTGAGTTGTGTTATGCAATTCATCCTAGGTGTGATGCTTAAGCACGTTTAGGTGCAAAGCCTAAACAAAACCTTCGTATTTTTTATCGTTCACGTGCTATTGTTCACAGCCATTTCCTCTCACTATAGCAGCCCCAAATCATTTTTTTTTCTTGATTAATTTCGCTTATTTAACCTAATCCATACAAGCCCTAGTTATTCACCCAAAATTCAACCCACTGTAGCTTATGATAAAAACCTAAAATTATCATAAATAACCCATCACAAGTTTGTCCTGCATCACCCTCCAAGAGACAAAACCCAGCCAGCAAACAAATACCAAATTTACTCCTTGAGTTTACCAGGCTGATGCCAGTGGATTATCAACTGAATTAATAACAGCAACATAGGACTCTGTTCTAAGCTAGTAAACTAAGGACAGAATTGAAAATTGTAGTCGGGAGACAAGGAGGAAGAAGAGAATGAAAAGACATCAAATAGAAAATGTAAATGTCACTTATTGTTTCCTTTTAATCCTCTTCATTTATTTAAGTATATAAAATGGTCTTCATTCAACAGAACACACTTGGCTTGTTTTCATGGAGAAAAGGATTGTTTTTGTCTTAAAAAGGAAAAAAAGGGAGAATTTATGACAACTGCACCTAAATATTTACAACATTAAATCTGTAAAACTAATTAAGAGGCGATTTCTCCAATTAGTGACCTCATTGTTTCATTCATTTGAAGCTCCTTGTAAACTTTATACTAAAAGAACCTTCTTATTACACAACTTAACGCTTATCTGGAAGCATCTTTTGTCTCTTGTTTTCTTATAGAAAAATATATGATTTGAAGAGACCAATTATTTCACAGAATACAATTTCCTCTCTATAATATTTGAGGCAATTAGGAACCAATAAATCTATTTTTCTGGTCAAAGGCAAAGCCAGCTATTTTAAAGAAAATGGCTCCCTTTTCTTAAAACTGAAGCCATTTTTTATACTGGCACAAATTCATAAGAACAGAAGCAACCTGTAACAGAACCAAATTCCTACTGCTTATCACCACCAGCAGACCACAACTTACCTGCTTCTGTAAGTTTTTCTCTCCCATTCTAACTACACAGAAAGTTCTACTAGGTTCAAAATCAGTCTTGTTGAAAGATAATCCAAATGCATGAAAACAAATTTTCTAATATGATCCAAACCAAGGTTACCAGGAAAAGTGATCTTCCTAGCAAATTACGTACCTGGAAGGAATGACCCAGCCAGTGGACACTAGTGAACTGGAACACTAAAATTAGCATTCCAACAAAAAAAACCTCATGTCACAGAATATATGAAATTAAACTATATATCAAAGAAGAGAGATGCTATCATATGCATAGATTGGTTACAATCCTAGAAGCTGCCAATACTTAATTGCCGCACAGTATTTCTCCTTTAACAGTTATTTTGATTAAATTTTGATTATGGGAAAATAAGACTTCTTTTGTATGAAGAAAACATTACATAAAAGCTATTTAAATTTTCTGCGCAAGAGTATTTTGCTCTAATTATGCTATCCTAAGAAACCTATCCCCAATGTACCATGTTCTGACATGGCTAATGTGAGAAATTAATTCTCATGATCCTTAAATTATCATCAAAATTTTATTGTGGCCATTAAGATAGATTTTGTTCAATTGAATCACTAAACTTTGATTTTTATTTTATTGGGGTTTGTTGGCCAAATTTTTTTATGATTTTCCTATGCTAAATAGAGTTTGTGTTTGAATTTTTTTATTATAATTCATGAAAACAGAAATCAGAAACTCTCTCATGAACAAAAATTCAAAATAACAATGAAATAATAATTATAAAATTATATAGGTTGATATGTCTTTACGAAATTGTCATAATTTGTGAAGGAGTATGTCTTGTCTCTAACCTTTGTGTGTGTGTGTGTGTGTGTGTATTAATCAAAAAAATATATAAGAAAAATAGGTCAATAAATCACAATAAAACAAAAATTGAAGTTTAATAATTCAATTGAACAAGCTCAATCTTTAGTGACCATAATAGAATTTTAGTTATAATTCAGTGAATTAACAAGTTAATGTTTTATGTTCATGTTATCATTTTGCATACCGAACCGATCCATGATCCAAGCAACCTTGATCCAAACACAAGCAAAAAAATTTTTGAATTAATTTTATTGCAACTAAAAACATAAAATGGTTATTTTTCTAAGGTCAAAGGGTCCATCCCAAAATTAACCAAAATTTCACTTCCCCCCTTAAACTTCAAAGTGGCTTAGTTCCCCCTCTTACACTCTCAAAGTTATCTCATTTTTGGATGTCCATTAATTATATAGATAAAATAGCAATGTGGGGCCCATTACACTCACAATGCAGGATCACTATTTTATGAATTTTTTTTAATTAAGAATCTTAAATAGAAAAAAAAAAAAAATCTTCAGTGCCCAAGACCTATTTTTGAGAAATTTTGCTGTACCTCTATGGGAAAAGGCTTTAAAAAAAAAAAGAAAGAAAGAAAGAAAGAAAGAATATAAAAGAAATAACATTTAATTTATTTTCAGTTTCTTTAGAATGCTGCACTTATAAAGTTGACATAAATATGATGTTTGATTAACAATGAAACAGCATAATGAAATTTAAGTAGTAAAATATCTAGAACACAAAGCTCAAAAACTCTATAGCATCAACTGGAAGGTCAAATCAAAAAGCAGAACACCCCCAAACCCAAAGTACCAATTAATAAAAAATGTTGGAACTTTCCCATAAAACATCACCAAATCAATGCAAAGATCAGGACCCAGTACTAAGCACACACTGCCCTCTAACCAAAATTTCAGTCTCATCCATAGCAATAGTCCTAATCATTTACACACCAAATTGTTGAGCCACCTCTAGCACCAAGGGGATCGAGTGGTCTATCACCTCAAACTCCAATACAGAAGGCAATCCCTCATCAAATTTCACATCCACAACCACACCTGCCCAATTGCACCTTCCCTAGTGAACGCATCCATGAGCTTACCACTACTGCTCTTCTTTCCCTTCAATTTTGGTGGTAGAGAAGAAGTAACAGCCGCAATGGAGGATGTGGTGTACTCAACTGCATGGGTTAAGAGGCAATTATAAGGAGATGCGATGTGTGTGGAGGATGGAAGTTGGAGTTGGAGGTGGAGAAGGGAGATTTGATGACAGATTAGCATATGAATGAATCACCAGAATCTGACTAAACCATCAACTCTGCGGTTGTCAGTTGTCAATCTGCTCATTTCCGGTAACCATGAGCCTGATTTTTTTCTCCTTCCACTCTTTTTGAATCCTTTCTATTGTCTCTCTTCTATTTCTGGGTTTCTAATCCATTTCTGAGTTTTCTGGTCTGGGTTTTCTGCTTTTATGTTCGCGTGTGGCTTTTGTGATGATTTTTCATAGTTATTAGGAGCAATTGGAGAGACAAACTTCAGGGGAAAAAATGTAATCTCCAGGCCTATCTAAAATTTTTTAAAAAAAAAAAACACAAAAATCACTAACAATCCCATAAGATTTCAAGCCTAAATTTAACTATATACAAAAACCAAAAAAAAAAAAAAAAAACCTAAAAAACAAAAATCAAATTAAAAAAAAAAAACAGCTATGACTTCCTGATTTTTCTAAGTTATAGTTGTTTTCATGCGTCTTCTGCTATTACCTACGATTTTATTTGGTGTTTTGACCTTGCTTGGACTGCTGTTTAGATGTAGGAAAGTTTTGCCATAGTCAATAAGTTTTCAATTTTACAAGGGTTAGATAGAAGAAATATCTTATTATAAGGGTGAGAAATAAGCTTTTCTCAATCCAATTCAAGAAGAGTTTGAAATATTTTTTTCATTTGCATGCATTAGATAATTCAATCAATATATAATGCTAATATGCATTTATACAATATTAGATCTTAATTTTAGCCTTTTTTATCTTTATATTTTTGCACCTAATGTCACTTAAGTGCCTTGCGCCTAGACTCCAAGACCTCTGGTTGCTTTAGCATGCGTTGAGCTTTTAACAACTATGATTTTTACCCAAGGAAAAAAGAAAATACTAAACAAAATAACAGAATTATGGGTCCAGATCTTTTTTTTTAAAGCATAGTAAGTCTGACATTGTTATTTTAGTAATATAATTAACAGATAGTTAATGGGCATCCAAAACTGAGCCAATTTTGAGCGCATAAGAGGGTCATTGAATCACTTTGAAGTTCAAGGGGAAGAAGTGAGATTTTGGCTAAAGTTTTGGAAGGGCCCTTTTCCTGAGAGTATACAAACATTAACAACAGTCAAGTAAAATAGTTAACATGCAACAATTACACTTGCCATAAAACTTTTAGGGATGTTGTGATTGGGAATATTACATAACGGGTTGAAGGTTGTTCAGCTTATCATTTCCAAAAAGTAAAAAGCAGTAGCAGTCATCATAAAACAGAACCGACAACTATATCTCATAACTAAATTTTCTAAGTCATATTTCATCCCACCATATTTTAAACAACAAAGTGGGAGTCTGAAATTTGTCAAATTATCAAAACAAGTACACCTACCTTAAGTTTCACGAACCATGGCCAAACTAGACAAGCTTTAACTCTGTTTTCACAAATTCGAAATGCATACAATTTTTTGAATGATGACAATAGCATCATAACAGTTTGACTAGATATGAAAGACACAAAATGGAAATGCCTCCATCAGTAAGTCATACATAAGACACAAATTCAAAATGCATACAATCTTTTGAATGATTACAATAGCATCATAATAGTTTGACTAGATATTAAAGACACAATGGAAGTGTCTCCATCAGTAAGACATATATAAGAAAGTTACTGAAGAGAGGATGGCCAAAATAATGCATGAAAAAGCTAGAAAGACTGCCCTATTGACAATGAAATAATATATTGCAGTTAGAAATATTAACAATTAACCCAGAGTCAATCCAAAGCCGGTTTCTCTGAGTTTCCATCAATCAGTAAATTTTTCTTCAATTTAGAAATTGAAACTTGTCACCTATCATAATTGTACACTTCCAGAAATCAATCCTTATCCGGAACAAACATATGGACAATTTCAAATTTTTGTGAACTCCATACAAAATCTTTAAGCCTTACACACATATATCCACATAACACGAGCACAAAGAAATAGCAACCAAGAACGAAAATGGTTATTTGTTTTTTGTCTAGAAAAACATAAGCATTAGGAAAGAAATTTGAAATGGCAAACTCAACTACTCTAGACAAATGGAAGGCATGGACATCAAGACAAGAAAAAAAGAAATTGCAAAATAAGAATCCAATAAAGAAGGCAAACCTTGGTGAAGACAAACAAGTTGAGGCATTTGAGAAGCCTGCAAACACATTAGAGTAGGACTTGGTCAAGTATGAAAAGTTGGCAATCGGAGGTAAAGCAGGCACCCGTTCTCCTTTCTTCAAAAGCTCTTGCAAGTTCAGTCTCTGCATGGTCAAGACGGCTCTGGATTCCTTCCAAATGAAAGCAAGAAGACCATTCTGAATTACAAAAAGGGAACCAGGCTTTGATCCAGGATAACGGAAACCATATCCATTTGCAATACCCTCGCCTGCAAATGCATGTTTTACACTCACAGGAATGGAGTCTGCATCAACATCCCAAGGAAACAGATCCTGTGAAGGTTCATCAACATTCGCTATAAACATTGCTGAGCCATTTGGATGAAGAACATAGTGGGTGCCTTCCAATATTTTGGTAGCAATGAGTTGTCGATGCCCATTAGATTCCTCATAAGAGATCAAAAGAAAAAAGAGAGCCTTCCCAGGCTTATCTTCACTAGGCTTCCCAGGAGGCCAACCAAAAGTTCCTCCCCATAAACCAGCATACTCTTGATCAGCTCTTGGAACCTGCATCGGTAACTTGTACAGCGCAAACCGACTGTCATGCATATTTGGCCATGCACGATAAGAGGATAACCTAACTGTGGCGGCATGTAGCGTCAATCCTATTGCATCACTTGATCTCAAAAACTCATGAAGTTGTGCATGCTTATTCTCGCTGCTTGAAGAATTATTCTTTAAAAGTGTACTGTTGCCGTTAATATAAGGGGACTTCCACAACATTTGTCTAAGGCTAGCCCTAAAATATCCACCAACAGTTTTCTTCATTACTGATTTTATGCGACCATCGCCATTAAGAGAACTATGAAATCCATTTGAGCAATCAAGGCTCTTTTTAATCTCACTCAGTTGCAGTTGAACAGAATCAGAAGCCAGTTCAGGAAATTCCTTCCAATCAAAACAACCCTCACCAAGCTTATATGTTTGCAGAAGCAGGGATCTCCTTTTGGATAGGAGCACAATATCTTTCTGAAAGTTTTCCTCATCACTCCTTAATCGAGGAAATAGTGGTCCATTCTCTGGATCAGGAATGTTTTGACAAACTTGGCTCGTGACAACCTCAATCAATTTTCTTCTGTCACTAAAAGCCAGGCGGCTAAAAGGCACCCTAGCATCATACTGTCCTACGATCCTGTGTGATCTTAACAATCCATTATTTGACCTAGAAATAATTGTCGATTG
Organism: Omphalea diandra; assembly: GCA_949677035.1. Classification (NCBI taxonomy): domain Eukaryota; kingdom Viridiplantae; phylum Streptophyta; class Magnoliopsida; order Malpighiales; family Euphorbiaceae; genus Omphalea; species Omphalea diandra. The sequence continues at coordinate 4,011 of CATIWR010093548.1, read as the reverse complement.
TTCCTTATCGGAATCATAGGCAAAGCTTTTCCCATGCAAAAATACATTTCCACTCTTTTGTTGCCTAGGCTCAACCTCAAGCAATAGCACATTGCAATTATGGTCAACAGGTTTGACTGAACCAGGATACACGTAATCAATTCCTTTTTCTCTTCCATGTAAAAAGAATAAAAAAGAACCATCAGGATCTCCTACTATTTCAAACACAGGCGCCCATAGAATAGGGCCATCCTCAATTCCTAAAGGGCCAAGCTCCTGTGGTATTATCCGGCATCCAACAACAGACACAAAACCAGGCATAACATACACCAAATTACCTAGCTCAGGGTTTTGATGAACCCAAATTCCCATTAACAATTTGATACTAACAAGGAAACGACAAAGCGCCCTGTAAGATGACACGCCCTTTCGCCACTCAATGAGGTCTCTATGAGGAACAATTCCCATCATGTCACATTGGGCGAGCCAAACTTTCTCAGAGGCCACAAGAACACATAAACTCCGACAACAAAGGCTGAGATTATATATGTCCCTCGGCAAAAGTGACCGAGATATAATGGCGAACACATCATCCGGCAGAGCTAAAAGCAAGCTAGAACCACACAACTCAGGCAACATACTGCTTTAGCTGAGGAAAAAATTGAATTCTTATAAATATGCAATAAGAGGCAAAAAGATCCTTATACCAGCAGATTTAACTAAGACAGGAGAATCCCAATTCCTCAAAACAGTAAAGACCAAAGCAAACATACTCGAACCTGGAATTAAATTGATTATGCCTATGATTCTTCACTTTTTGCTTCTAATGAAAGTACACAACATAGAAAGAGATAAGAACTAACGAACAAGATGTTCTGGTATCAGATTCCCCAGGATGGCTTTTATTGCATATTCACCAAAATGAACTGGGTCCGTTTCAAATTCTTGAAACTGAACTTGAGTTTATTCAGATTCTTCAGCATATAAATGAGAGAAAGCTTATAACAGTAAAGGAGAGTGAAGAAATAAAGAAGAAAGACGTGGAGGGATTTTGGGTGGGGGGCGGCCGGATGGGGGTGGGTTCAATTGGGGAACAGAAGTGAGCTCTAAGTCGAGCACTAGGTACCGTGTCAAAGTCCACCTTCTTCAAAGACAGCCCACAATTGACTGAGATGAGGCGCGGAACATAAAACGTTAGCAATTTGAGAGGGGTTTGTTTTACTTCTTGAGCAATTATTATTATTTTTTTAGTTTATAAATATATCAAAAAAATATTTGATTAAATAATAAAAATAATAGGTGCACTTGATAAATTATTTAATAGCTCTAATTTATTTATTTTTAAATATTATTTATTTTTAAATTTTAAATATTATATATATTGATAATTATATATATAAATAATAAATAATCTTATAAAACACTTAATATCAGTTGAGCAATTAATTATCAATAATTAACAATAATTATCAGTAATTAATAGAGTTAAATTGAAAAAACATATATTAATTTTATTATGGAGTTGTGTAAGGATTGGTGATACAATATTTTACAAGATAATATGATTATCTCTTAAGTGAGTCTCAATGTGATTTTATATTATTTTCAATTTTTTTATATTATCTTTTTTCTCGCCTATGTTTTATATTAGTTCTAATAGTAATTTAAATTTAAATTTTTGTATGTCAATATAATTTTAGTTTAGTTTTTAAAAATTATTAAGATATATCAAAAATAAAATTGAATGCGATATTAACTCTTCTCATATATTTGTGGTGCAATTTATAGTAAAATTTATCTCAAACGATAATAAAATTTGATTGGCATACATTTACATTTATGTATTTCTCGATTTTGGTCTATTATGTTATTACTAATTTTGAACAAAATATAGATTGAGTTAATATTGCACTTAAATTCATGATTATAGGCTATTTTGATAATTGTTAAAATTTATATTAAAATCACTCCGACACGCAAAAATTTGAATTTTAAATTGTTATTAAATTTTTATATTGTCTATCTTTAACTTGTGTATTTTTTTTTTTAAAAAAAAAACTTTTGATATTTTGTTCACTTTTTTTAATTCATTCAACCATTGAAATTAAATTTGTTTTTTTTATATAAATTTGTGTGAAATAATTATAAGTAAATTAGAAAGCTTGATTTAGATTTTACTTAGAGATCTTTATTAGATTTTTTTTACTAACTTGTTTCTTTTTTAAAAATTATCACCAGTAAAACTAATTTTTATAATCAATTTTTTATGTTATCAATTTATTTAATTCATAAAATGATAAATATTATTAAAATATTGTAAATAATATTGAAACAAATTCTTATTATTTATATGTATAGGCAAAAAAAATTTATTTCACTTTACAAACATATATAAAAAATTATTTCTATTATATCCATTCATACCTTATTATTTTTTATTCTCACAACAATAAAAATGATATAAGAAATATTATATCATATTTATATTATATTATAAATGAATTATAATTTTCTTGATCATTTTATATCTCAATAGCTATAGCTAAAAAAAATTATTAAATAGTTACCATTAATCAATTAACGACTACCAACCTTTAATTAACAACTATCAATAACAACTATCAACTATCAGTTATTTCCAATTAGATCTTATTTATTTAATGTTGGTTCTCTTATCTCTCTTAAAGAATGGGCTAATATTATCTGTTAATGAAGGGGCAAATATAGACAAAAAGCCACTATAGTGGTGTTCATAGACTCATTTCTATACTTTTAACTATTCTTCTTAATGAGCTCTCCTATAGTTTTTTTTCTTCTCATATCTATTTTTTTACTCATCTTAAATCAATCTTTTCATGTCACCTGTATAATTTATTGCTTTCCATCCCTTATCCTATCTCTCTTTCAATTTTATTTTATTTCTACAAACCATGGAACGTGATAATGAGTTAGTAGATCTTGTTTCTAAAACTTAGTCTCAATTGATTAGAGCCTTCCTTAATTTTAAAATCCTTTATTGTTAAGTTTAATTTATTCATAATATTTTAATAAGTTTTAAGCTTGATTTGATATAATTCTAGGATGATAATTCTTAACCACCTATCAAACATTCATAATTTATAATTCTTAAACACTCATAATTTATGATAAATTATAATTCTCAAACATTCATAATTTATTCTAATTTATGATAATTCTAGGATTATAATCTTTAAACACCTATCAAATTATAATCTTTAAACACCTATCAAACATTCATAATATTTTGAGTTTATTTATGTTATTTCTCGCATTTGAATGTTTGATAGGTGTTTAAGGAGTTCTGGAGTGAAATTGGAGCAAAATAGGCTGAAAAGAAAACTTTAGGGATCAAGTAAGAATTTTGATCATACAAGGGATCGTGACAGAAGTCACCATCTATGACACCTTGAAGACTAATTCTCTGTCACGACTGCAAAAGTTATAGATCGTGATGTTAGTGAATCATTGTCTATATTTTAGCCTATGTTTTAGTTGTTTTGCTAAAAAAGAGAACTAACTTAGAGTTTTTCCAATGGAGCAAAAAAGGAACTTTTTAACAGCCAAGAGAGGCAATTTTAAGAGAAGAAAATAAGTGAAAAGAGGATTCAATTCAAGATATTTCCAAGAGTTCAAGAGATCACCTAAGAATGAAATAACAAAAATAGGAGATCTTGTCAATCATTAGCTAGTTTGGTGAATTCTATTTTGTTCTTCTTATTTCTTATTTCTTTTTTTTTTTTTTTTAAGATCATGCTTAAAAATTTGGATTTGACTTTCTTGGTTAGTATGCTAGGCTAGATCTTTTATTTAGGGCCTTGATGTAGCCATGGAAGAAATTAAATGATTTATGATTTCAATGATAATATTGAATCTTTATTATTATTATTATTATTATTATTATTATTATTATTATTATTATTTGCAATTGATTGATATTTGAACCTAATACTTGTAATTGATTGCCCACTTATTGCATGATTTGTATTTTATTTATAGATCGAGATATTATAA
>CATIWR010093544.1:0-19182 GCA_949677035.1 Omphalea diandra | reverse complement strand
TGTTAATCATGCATGGTTAGTGAGAATTATGGAGTAATTGTGGTAGAGCTCTTGGATGGAAGTTGTAATCCAAGAGAACAAGAGCTGATTCTGTTGATTTTGCTGTTAGAGCAGAATTTTTCACCCACGATTTCATAACCCCAAAAGAGGAATTGGGGAAAGTGCAAAACATAAAAGTTGTAGCCTTATGTCTCATATAAATGCATATGAAACAGTTATACTTGATTCTGTGTGTGTGAAGAGATATGACCTCTTCAGTAGGATTAGGTCAAATCCGAACCGAGATGATCTCAGTCTTCTGTTTTCTTATATTTTGATGGCTTTATATTCTGATTTTGACAGAGTGAAAAACATGAAAATTTTAGGGTTATATTCCCTCTAAATACTTGTTAAGCAGTTTTGATTAATTTGTAGTGTGGAAAGAGTTATGGCTCATTGATTTGGACTGACTCTGTACCCGGATGGCACACCACCTTTCTTTTAATTTGGTTTTCCAAGAATTTGATGACCATAGACTCAGAATGTGATGATGCTCCAAACTTAAAAGTTGTATATTTATGTATGACCTACTTACCTGTGAAATATTGTTTCCAAATCCAGCATGGTTGCTGAGATATTGTCCCTTTATCATGACTAGTTGTCAACATGTTATGAACCTACTTGCCCTGAGATTGGTCTTTTATTTTGGTGACCTTATAGACTGAAATGGATAATGAGTAAAACATAAAAAATGTTCATTTATATGTTTTGTAACTGATGGTAGAATATTATTGTAATTGGACTAGTAAAATTTGAGATATGCCCAAGAGAGTAAGACCTACTCAGACTGAGAGAACACTGCAACAGGGCAACATTTAAAAATTCACCACATTTTGTGTGTGTCTGATATTAGCCTGAAATTTAAATATGTTGTCCCATTTTATGTCTAGTTTGTTTGAAAAAAAGAATCAAGCCATTTGGATAAGTAGGAGTTATTGCTGTGACCGTGTAGCAAGCTCAGGCTGCCATATAAGGAAAATATATGCATAAACATAGGTCCACTTGCATGGATCATACCATAATTGCATACCAAGCATTCATAATCATTTTTACATACTTATAACCATGTATGTATCAAATTCTAGGATCTCAAACTTTGAGGAAGCCCTAGAGAGAGAACCAAATCTACTGTAAAGGTCAGTAACATCAAAAGGTGAGTAAAAACCATAATTGGATTCAATGGGTGTATGTGATAATTGTATGATATGATTATATTCTATTACATGTATATATGATTGAATTGTTACATTTTACATGGGAATAATATGATTATGTTCTATTACATGTATATATGATTGAATTGTTACATGTTACATGGGAATACAGGCCAAGTGAGAATTAAATGCTCTTAATAATTACTTGGCATATCATTTGTGAATAAGCACTTGCATATGGAACTAAAAGGGAAATAGTGACCAATTTGTCAAACACTTACAAATCACGTGAAGATGGACCAATAGGTCCTAAATCATATGTTACATGAATCACGTGAATATCCCGGGAGCAATGTTTGCCTTGCTCGGTCATGACAAAAACAAAGCTATTGCATTTGCACTTGCATATTCAATTGTTATATTTGCAATGTATCTTGATGATATTTGATTATAGATTATGCCATGAGAATTTGATTATTGTTTTTATTCACTAAGTTGCGACTAACCAAATCACAATTATTTTTCAGATACTGAAACATAGAGTTTGGACATTTTGGTACATAAAGTCTTGCATAAAGACACAGGGAACACAGGTCGTCGACTGAATCCAACTCTCTCTCCTTGCGTCATGTGCATACATTTGATAGGAACTAGTTATGGTCACTGGTTCTGACATTAGTTAACACATGTGTACATTAAACACATATGAGATTATATATGTATGATGAATAAACCTTAATGTGTATGCATTTCTGAACATGAAATGCCATGATTTGTAACTGAAGACGATAGTTACCATTGATGGTATCAGAGGATTCAAGCACATGCAGGGCAGACGTGCAAATCCCGGTGTGTATGACATTGCGGGGTCAACAGGCAAATCCCAGATGTTGAGTGCTCTGATAGGTACCAGTGGTAGCAACGTTGTGAAGTTACAATTTGTGGTATCAAAGCTGATTTACAAATGAGAACAATGGATGTCACAGTTATTGGTTTGACAAATGATTTTAGATGTTACAGTTTTGGTATCAGAGAGGGCTCAAACATACGCGGGAAGACGTGCAAATCCCAGTGTGTATGACATCGCGGGGCTGACGGACAAATCTCGAATGTTGAGTGCTCTAATAGGTACTGATTGTAGCATTACAGATTGTGGTAGAAAAAAAAATGGTATCAGAGCAACATGATTTGTTAACATGAATAGTATGAGTTTTGTAAATGAAATGATTGTTACATTTATTGGTATCAGAGCAAATATGAATACGATCGTTACATAAATAAACATAAAGAATGCTTAGGATACAAAGAAAAATGAATTGGGATGCAAGAAACACAAAGAAATAAAATGGAGATAGGAAAGTTGCTAATTTTGCAATATGTAATCTTTTTGTGATTTTCTTGATGCTAATTGTCCAGAACTAGAATTAAACATGAAAAAAAAAGATTAAATATCATAAAACAAACTAATTTGATGGAAGAAAAGTAAAGAAAATAGAAGTGAAAATGATAGAATAAAAACAAACATAATTAGAGTTGTACGAAGAAGATAGGATCTGAATTGATACAAAAACAATAAGAACATAAAGAACAATGAATTTTAGAGATAACTTACTTGATTTGAAGTCTTAGCTCTGATACCAAATGATATGAACAAGGTTAGATTAGATTCTTTACCCATATGCTTGAGAATTGTTGCCCAAATCTATCAAACCAAGTATTGGAGTTTTAATCTTCAAATCCCAACTAGACCTTTAGAAAATAAGTTTCTAGTATAAAGATTCAAAGTTGTATTAACTCAAATCTTAAATTAACCAAACAATTTAAGATCAAAATTAACAAGTTTGTGAAATTATTAAACCTTCACTCAATAATCTCATTAAGTCCACTCAAGAACTCAAGAAGAGAATTTAATCTCACAAGCAAAATTGCTAACAATAAAAATATTGATTGAATTTTCCTCTTGGCTGAATATGAGAGCTATTTATAGCCTTACAATGCTTAATCCAAAACCTATTAGGATTTAGTTAAATTTCTTAATAGAATTCAATATTTCCTAATGCAATAAGGAAAAGGCAATCCTAAAGTAAATAGAAAAACTAAAGAAACATTATGATTGGTTAACAAGATTAGACCAAGATGCTTTGTTTTAGGACAACTAATGCTAAATAGAAAAGGAAAAAGATTCAGCCTAATGTGCAAATCCTTATGGCATTAAGAAACATTGCCAACTTAGGAAATCTTGCAAGAATCTTTAATTTTAGGCCTTTTTGCCTTGCCTACATGTCTTAGGCTTCTTCTTTCATACCTTGGTTGAATTGGATTGGACTTTGTTACTCTTCAATAGTCGAGCTCCATTATATTAAGTTAAGTGTTCAATTTGAAGAGTTTAAGCTCTCATCATCTTTTAATTGGGCTTCATACATCATTTGCTCTTCTTGAGCTAATCCAAGTGTAACTTTTTTTTGCATGAATGATCCAATGACCTCTTTAAACTTCTTTAGCCTTCCTCTTGTGATTGGGCCTTAAGGTTGAAGTGGATCTTTGATTATCTTGCCTTGGCCATTTGCATCAAAAAGCCATGATGATAAACCTTATATCCAAATACCTAAACAAAGCCACTACTTCAATCCTATCCTTTTCAATGGTAAACTCTTTATCTAGCAATATGTTAAATCTTCTGATTCATTTGAAGATGATAATAATGATGATGGTAAAAAATTCCAACTCAGTTTATGGCTTATCCTCAATCAACTGAACAATCCATCTTATATTGTAGATCCACCACTAGAAAGCATATAGACAAATATAACTCCACCAAGATATTATGTACCTCTAATTGGAGGATAATGGTTTTCTCTTAATGATGTTTCTCCAGCCTTTTACATGGAAAAGATCTAAGAATTTAGAGCATGGATTGATTCTTAAATGAAAAAGACTAATGCTACTCTTTAAGCACTCCTAGAAGAGTTTGTGATAAGGATTACAAGGAAACTCCAAGATTGGTAAATGACGATGGACGAATATTCCAAACTCAAATCAGTTCAATCTATAATGTTACAAAATTCCTAGCTTATTTTTATCATGAATTTATGGGAAAAGTCTAGGATAGAATGGAATTAACCTGAATGGAGTACTTCAACATGAGGTATTGCTTTTTACAAAAAATTGATTTAGACCTTCATTTCCAAAGGATGTCAAAAAAGTATTATGAACTTGGTGGATGGTCTAATCCAGATTTGAAACAAGCTTTTATTATGTCTCTTCCAGACTCATTGGCAACATTGATGCATAGTTTAATCCAGTAAAGGGAGAAAACAATCAATGATTTATCATTTGTAGAGATGTAACAAATAATGCTACAAGCATTAGAAAGACTCTATAAACACAAGAAACTTATTTAATGATAAAGATGAGCTAATAGAAAATATTTTTCATGCAAGGTGTACGATAAATGGCAAAATTTGTGTTTTAATTATTGATAATGGTAGTTACACTAATGCAACTAGTACTTATCTTATTGAAAAAGATGAATTTGCCTACCATTAAATATCTTAAACTTTATAACTTGCAATGACTTAGTGATTGTGGTGAAGTTAAAGTAACAAAGAAAGTTAGAATTTCTTTCCCTATGGTTAAGTACAAAGATTAATTTTTTTGTGATATTATGCCTATGCAAGCTAGTCATGTATTATTCGGGCATCAATGACAATTTGATAGGAGGGCAAAATATGATGGGTTTACAAATACATATGAGTTTGATTTCAATGATGGACATATTGCACTTACTCCTATATCTCCAAAATAAATTTATGAAGATCAAAAAATAATAAGAGAGAGTAAGTGTACATTTGAGAGAGAGAAAAAAAAAAACTACGTAGCAAAAAGAGAGTTGTGAGAAACCCATAAGAGGCATGAGATAAGAGAGGAAAAAGGAGAGTTTAGATAGTATGCACAAAACAAAAGAGATGTGCATGCAAAATAAGAGGATGAGCAAAAGAAAAATTTTTATGAAAAAGAGAGTGATGAGAGAGAAGCCAATTGTTTCCAAGCACCCATAACCATGTTTTTGCTTAAAGGAATATATGTTGCTACTAACGATTTATATGATCTTTTATATAATGCTTTTAGGTTTCTTTTTAAGGGGTGCGAAGAATTATTTTCAAAGATGGAGCAAAAAAGAGAAGAAGATATTTTAATTGATTTTATCTTTAGTTCTATGGAAAAAGAAAATGTCATGATATGGAAGAGTGAGGCTGAAAAAGTGTTGTTTTCTCCAAGCTAATGAATGAACTCATGTGCAAGGAGACTTCTTTTGATTCTAGATTTTCTTTTGGTTTTAGATTTGCTTTTGGTTCTAGATTTTATTTTGCAATTAACAAATCTAAATTTTGTTTTAGTTATAAACTTTGTTTTGCTAAACTTAACTTGTCTTTCTCTAGTGTTTTCAATTTTTTAAGAAAATTGTTTGATGGTTTAGTGTTAGTTCATACTAGGTGGAGAAAGTGTTTTTGTAATTTGCATTCTAATCTTTCTTTGTTTAGATGGGTGACTTTCATTCATACTAGTTGGAAAAAATGTTTTAGATGGAGTTCTTCTAAATATTCTATATATAATTTATGTTTTTGTAACGTTTTTTTTTTTTTTTAGATGGAACTCTTTCAAACATGGTTTAGAAGGATTTATGCAACTTGTGTTCGACCCTAGTGGAAAGACTTGGAATTTAAATGGTAAGTTTAGTATTAGATTTATTTTTGTTAGTTCTTATATTTTTTTTATTTATTTTAGGCCAAGATTCGAGGACAAATATTTTTGAAGAAAGGGGTATGATGCGATCCTAGCTAGCAGCCATCATGATGATTCATTCAAATATCAAAGACCAATGTCCATGGCATGCTTAAAGGAGATAAAGGAGTTTTTAGAGCATTTATGCATGGAGATTCGAAATAATCATATGCATGGAGCAATTAGTGGATTTTAGTGGATCTTCAATAAGCCCAATGGACCTTATTTTCATGTGTGGATTACCAATTTGGAGTCCATAAAATGAGCCTAATAATTGGTGAGAAGATTCCAAAAAATTCCATTTTAGGATAAAAATTGTTAGAATAAGAAATGTGAGAACAAGACATAGTGGATAAGGTTGTCTAAAACAAAACATATTGGATAATGTTGTCTTAAAGCAAGACAAAACACATAATGTCTTAAAGCAAGACACAAATGGAGGCCAAAACAAGTTTGCATAAAATTAAGACAAGATAAGATAAAAAAAAAATAAGGCCAACCAAGTCAAAGTCAAAGATCTTTCAAGTTCTACTTGGTTGGCATTGTTTTTCTAATTCTTTCATACTTATTCTCATATTGGCCAAATTTAATGTCCTCATTAGAATATGATTATAATTATTTCTTGATTAGGAGATTTGTATCGTGTAGAACTCCCAATTAGTTTTTTAGTAGGCTTTCAAGTCACCATCGCCAAATGCACTTAGGCCATATTCTAAGCCTTGTTCTTTTTATTCTCCCACTTAAATTAGGATTATTAGCTAACGTTCTAGGAGGTATAGAGGTCTTTTTGGATGAATCATACTTAGGAATATCCTAGGTGATTATTTTCCTTCTTCTATTAGGATTTGTGTTAGTTAAGGCTTTGTAAGCCTATAAAAGGCCCCAAAACTGTGTATGCTCTTTTGTTAATGATAATTTTGAGTTTTTAGTGAGATTTTATTCTCTTCTTTAGTTCTTGAAAAAACTTGGAGAGGTTATTAAATGAAGACCTAATTAACTTTGCAAAACTAGGTAATTCTATGCTTAAAATTAGCATAGATAATTCTAGGTTCTTGAATTAACAAACTTTAAATATTTATAACTTAGGTTGCTAGAAATAGGTTTTCTAGAGGTTTAACTGGAATTTAGATTTAATTACTGGATTTTTAATAGATCTTAGGGTACAAATATTAATATTGCATACGAGTTTGAGACAAATTACCCTCATTCATATCATTCATATCATCACGTGACAAAAGTAAAATTCAAACATTCATAATGGAAGCTGTGTTTTTTCACTTATGACCACCCACTTGATGAGTCACGTACCTATATAAACCCCTTTAAATTAAGGACATGTGACCCAATTTTACCATACATCCATTTAGCCCACCACGTTATCCTTGTTATTTGCAATTACTATATTCAGTAAGCCATGGTAGGATTCTCAGGCTAGCATATATATATATATATATAGTTTTTTCATAATAACTGAGGACAGAATCACTCTAATGCATCCCAACCTACCTATTTATAGAAGCCAACTCATTACTCATTTCATATGTCTTCTATAAATTTTTGCAAAATTTCTTTACTACTGTCGATATCATAAAAATCTGAAAGTTATACTTGTATGATTATTGCAACATTAGTCATGACAAATGTAGAGTTTACCTTATATTTATATTTTTCTTATTGTGCAGGTAATACGAATAAGCTTCCATATACAAATCCCCTTTTGTAATAGGAAGACTTTATGATTCCGCACGTGATGATTTCACTCCAAGAGGGCTGAATGGAAGGTTTTATTGATGAGACTAGATCGTGTTTGCATAAAGGATCAAATTGCTGAATTGTTTATCAGTCTCAGTCCATTGAATAGTTTAATTGACATGCTTGAGACTAAAATCATAAAATTAACAGGACGATTACCCACTCGAATGTCGTTATTTCAAGCACCTCTACGAAAATGAACGATACATCCTACAATGGATAATGGATCCAAGCCATGATTATTATCAAAGTCCACCTAGTAATATAATATCAATTTATGGGAGAATCAAGCCGAAGAAAGGAAAATAAAAATCAACTAACGATGGAGATCAATCATCTAGTGAAGACAATAACTAAAGTAATTAAAGAGAGTATCCTTGCCGTTGGTGTCTTGCTCATTAACAAATTAGCAGCTTATGTATGTATTTGCTCTAATATTTTTATTTTTTGCCTATGTACTAGAGCCAATTGTGTATAAAGTATGCTAAATGTAATTTGTTGAATTGTGCCCTTTTGTATTACAGGATGTCTTAGTAGTTGGGTCTTGTTATAGTAGAGGAATAACTTACTTGACCCACTTCTCTTGTGTACACTAAAGCAAAAGGGAAAACAAAATAATCAATACATTTTAAATGTACCTAAATAGATAAATACTTCAAAAAAAATTTTAAAAAAAAATCTAGCAGTATAATGTGGGCCGCAAGTATAACAAATTACCAAATATCAGTTATAAAAGAAAATAATAAAAATATATTAAATATATTTTAGTTCAAAAATGGAAGAAGGAAAATATAAAATTAATATAAAATATGATTTAAAAATTGCAATATACAAAAATCATTCACTATAACATTAATAATGGAAGATTTACTTTAAAATATATGGTATTATTAGATTTGGCCTCAGTAGAAATTAGGACTTTAGGAATAAAATATTATTCAAGTGAGAGTGGAGTTTGCACATAAATTCATGTGATTTATCCAAAATTAGCATTCTGACATAGCATAATATGAAAGGTGATATGTAACACTATTTAAATTAATATAATGATTGAAATTGCAAAAGTTGAAGTTTAATGGTAGTGTGGTTTGAGTTATTCTATTGATTCCATCCATTATTGATGATTTAGCCACACGGCATTTTGATGTGATCTACGTTTTCACTCGTGAACGTAAATTTTAAACTTTGCTCTCACATGTCTTTCAACTAAACACTTGCCTGATGACCAAAAGGAATGCAATTCAATAAGAGTTGACAATTGTATTCATTTCACACCCGTCGGACACAATATTTAAATAAAACCTTTACCAATTTTATGATACATTTTATAGTTATATTATTTTTGTCCAATCTTAAGTGTGGCTGTATATGCTTTAGATGGTTTAAATATATTTTTAATTAAATATTTTAACCTCTGGATTTTGACCTATTATATTATTTAGACTCTCATTTTTAAAAATTATATTAATATATCTTTTTATTTTAATTCTGTTATATTAAAATGTCATTCTACCTGATTTTTAGTACCACTTTTTTATTAGACAAATGGAAAAAGTCAAAATTAATATATTAAATTTCTTAGTTACCCTTACTGTTCTTAAACCACCCCGCTACCAAACTCAAGTGCCTGACCCACACCCAAAACCTGAACACCCAGTCCCAACCACGGTCCCAAATTGGAATTTCAATCATCAACATCACCTGCATTAATCTTCAGCGTGTTTCTCCCTTTCATGGTGTTTGGAAAATCTCATTTATCAATAGTTGGAATTTCTGAAGAAGCTCAATAACTATGACTTTAGCAATTTTCATAATCCTACTCAACATGCAAGCAATAACATCCGGTTTCTCACTACAGCTTTGAATCGATTAACACTCACTCAATCTTCTTTTTTTTAATATATATATATATAAATTTTCCTCTTCCCTCCCTCTTAAAACATTTTCAGAAACTCGTTGAATCTTCAATACCAAAACCTATCGTGATGAATCTTCAATACCGCAACCCATCGCAATGAATCTTCATGGATAAGAATCCTGTTAGTCAATCTCTAATACTAAGATTGTTGAGTATTGAACAATTTCGCACACTCAAATCATTCCCTTTCTCTAAACCAGTGATCAAGATTGTTGGGTTTCTGGGTTTTGATTTCATGGCAACATATTATTCCGGGTTGATCGTTTTGATTTTGTGGTTTGGATTTTATGGGCAACTTATTGGTCTGCGTTTTGATTTCATGATTTGGATTTCATGGGTTTTGGTTTCTAGATTGATGGTTGTTCATTTTATAGACGGGTAAAATTTCATTGTTCATGATGGTTCCATTGTTTTTGAAAAGAAAATAATTAAATAATAAATTATCTTCAAATTGGTACAAGCAGGAGTTTATAAGTGAAGCTCCCTTGTTTTGATTTATTAGCACCTGTTTGCTCCAAACTTCCAATTAGAATCGCAATCGAAATCCAGCAAATTCAATAGTCGTCGTCATCATCAGAGGGATAAGAAATGGAAATTACTAATCTTGTTATTTTTTTTGGGTTATTTAGTGTTATATTGATTGTTGATAGATTGAAGAATTCTGAGTTAGGTCTGCAATTATAGAAATGTTGTGTTTTGATTTTGTGAGATGGGTTGTTGGTTTTGTGAACAATTTGTGTTTTTTGTGATTCAATAATATTTTCTTAAATATGATTTTTTTCCATGATTTTGCAGGATTTTTTGGTATTTTTTGAAAAAGCTTTGGTAAAACTGAAAAATTTAATGTAAAACTAAAGATATAAGAAACATTTTATATAATTTTAACAAAAAATATAGCAGAATTTAATAAAAGTAAATTGCAAAGCTATTTTAGAATAATTTTTTAAAATGAATGATTAAATAATATAATAAAGTAAAATTTAGGAATTAGAGTATTTAACCTTATATTTCTTTGGTTTTAAAAAATATATTAGATAATTTTTTTCGTATGTAGCTAGTGTGAATTTTATTCTATTAATTTTCTAAATTTACACATTTAAATTTAACATACTTAAAATCAACTCAAAATAAAATAATAAATCTAATAGAATTTGAATTTTTTATTAGAGGACGATTACTTTTCCAAACGAAAATTTTTCAATTCAATTAATATATAAAATTATAATAATATGAAATTCATAGTAAAATTATAATATAAATTGTATTATTATAATATAGGCAACACACAAACTAATGACTAGTTTGAAAGTTGATTTGCATCATTTAATCATCCATAAAATTATAATTTCTGTAGTAAAGATCATGACAATATAAGATATTAAATACTATATTAAATTAAAAAGTCTTCATTCAAAACAACTTATTTAAAAGTAACTTATTTTTAGACATGGTCCTTAACTAAAATTTAAGATAAACGATTTAGCTATAAAAAGTCACAAGTAACTGCATCAAGAGATTATGATTTCGTAGGCCAGAATTGAATAGTATGATTTGGCCTTTTTTTCTAAGAAAATGTGAATGAGCTGTCTCTTTTTCTTTCTTTTTTTTTTAAGTGGATCAGCCAACATTCATGTGAACATGTTCATAAAGTGGCAAAATATGTGCTTAATGTCATACATTTATGGACTCGAACACAAAGCTACTTTGAGATGAGTCAACAAAAATCAGCCATTGTAGGAAACGAACAAGAAAAAATAATTGTCAGCAATAATGTATTAACTTAATTTGATTGATCTTTCATTATTACAACAATGTTGCTTGCAATACAAAATTTTAAATTCCATTTCTGATAAAAAAGAAATTCTTTTCTAGTCTAAGTTAAACACATAGGATGGTGAACATCTAATAAAAGATGTACATAATATATTTTAGGAATAAATATGTCAAAAATTTCGGCATGCCGCAAACAAAATAAGAAAATCAAATAAATGGCATTTTATAATTGAATAATTAAACAACACATGATGATCCTAATCAATATTAGAAATTCTATTGAAAAATATAATTAACTATATTATGTACACAAAACAAAATCTGATCTGGAATTTAAAGTAAGAAAAATATTACTGTAACTCAATCTAAGAAAATATAACCTCTAGTAAGACTTGAATAAACGAATTCATTGAAGTTCGTACTAATAATGCTAATTTATATTGCAAATAAACTAAAAAAAGGAGGAATCTTATAATTTGATTGTAACTAAAAAAACTTAAATGGAATTTTACGCAATTCAATATAAAGTCAGCAACTCCCTAGCTGGCAGTATATCGGATCATAGCATTTCCTATGATTTTCCCACACATCAAGTCACTCCTTCGGTGAAGTCCTCATTACTTTCTCTTCAATACTTCTCTAAAGATAAATCCAAAAGAATTGCCACAGACAACACTGATAAAAACAAAGCATTATGTGCGATCACCAAGAAACGAATACAAGCATACAGTAGCTTAGCTAAATGTGCTGCTAATATATATATATATGTGTGTGTGTGTGTGTGTGAATATCCATGCCAACAAATTTTGTATATTTTAAATACCAGTTAGTTTCTGAAGTTGGAATATATGAAAACAAAAAAGAAAGAATTATGATGTTATCATAGACCACTCCACAAAACCAAAAGCAAGGGAGATGGTTTATCACCAAAAGCATGACAGATAGAAACACAATAAAATAACATGAGACAAAACTCACCATTGTGTCCAAATCATTTTCTGCAAAAGCCTATAAAAATTGTATGAGATACACACCACAACTGTGCTTGCATATCAAGTGAAACCTCATTTTCATAACAAGATAACACATGCACGCATGTGCACGCGCACACGCAGACACAGAGACATATATATACACTGTTTGCACTTACTCATTTGCTTATTTTATTAACAAACAAAGACAGTCATATTTGCTTATCTCTTTTCCTACCAATGATATATATATATATATATATATATATATATATATATATATATATATATATATATATATATATATGTGTGTGTGTGTGTGTATATACTTATAAGTTAGTCTTTTCAAGTGGAAGCAATCATAGGGGTTCGGGTTTGAGTTAAGCCTTTTTGCATTATTGGTAGGAAAAGGGATAAGCGAATATAGCTGTCTTTGTTTGTTAATAAAATAAGCAAATGTATAAGCACAAACAGTATATATAGGCTCTACAACTATTTTACAATGTTCAGGTTTGATTTGCCAAATGTAATCATTTGAAAATGCAACATTAATAAGTCCAATTTTAACATTATTAATGATCGTGCAATACATTGACATTGATGCGAACATGAAGTTAAATGTAGATCTAAATCATGTGCTAATGCAGGTCATCACGAGTTACTACCCCATTAACTTAAATTTGCTTGCAATTATACCATCAAGAATTATTGGAAGTCTAAAATTTAACCTGTATGCATAAAATCACATCATTAAATTGCTCCAACATTTGACTTGCATATGTGTGGGTCACAATTTTGGTTCGGCACAACGTAAGGACTTTTCATTTGCGCCCCTTTCCTCAATCTAGAAGCTGGTCGGAGACCTGGGCCATTATCAGAACTCACACCACTAGTTGCTACATCTACAAGCCCATCTCTTATGTATCGTTTACGCACATACTACGACAACAAGAGTAAATGTTAATATAAGCGCAAATTATGCTATAAATCGAAAATGCTAACACAAATTTTATGAAAGTTAGAAGTGTAAAGTATCACTTCAACAGTTCAACAGAATTTAACGTTGACAAACACAATAGATTAACACAGGTAAATGAGACATGTACCTGTTTTATCACATTATCGATGTCAAAACTGACTGCATTTTTGGGATGTTCTATTGTTTGTCAGGCAACGACTTCGCACTTAGGAGAACTTCTTTTTACACTGTCATTGTTAATAGTATCCAGAGCAGTGGCATTCTCAAACTCCCGTCCGATAAAAGGAGAAAGTGGTTCCATAACATCAACTGTACAATCTCCTACTGTGCCCTCGCAGCAATCAACATCCTTTCCCTTTCTGCCTATACTGCTAACATCAACTTCTACACCTTTTATTTTTGGATTACATTTCATGTCCGCATGCAATCCAATAGCGATATCTTCATTATATTCACCTGTAGCACTAGTTTGTAACGCTAGACCACCTTCCAAACCAATTTTACTACCCATATCAACTTCATTAGCGTCATTGCCCCTTATGCACCTTCCATGGCATCAACATGGCTTACATCACCGTCATCGTAAGGGCTGAGCGTCTTATCACCTAAATGGGATAAGGGTTTTTTATTAGCATTGTTTAATGTCTTATTTCATCATTTGGGCGAGACACAACTTCTTCGAGCCTTGTGATACTTGCACGTAAATTTTTGTTCTCATTGACTTGTTCAATTAACAGCTCAATCAACTGTGCACCAGAAGATTGCACTGCTAACAACTCCATCTACATATCCTACAAGAAGTTTCATTAATCAAACCAGTGAACAAAGACAAACTAGTGTTAAAATAATATATGAACCCCCATACCAACAGACCGTATGTGAACCCCACACCACTTACATCTACTCACATTAAGCATTACTTATAATGGATAGACAGTTATATACATGCACCTCACTTCCAGTAGACTGAACATGCAGTGAAGATGAACTTGAAGCTTCTCGTATCAATTTAATTTGCCAATGTATCTCAGTCCAGCGCGCCCTAATATTATGAAATAAATTACTTTTATAATATTCAAATAAGGCATTCATATACCTTGGACTGGGCCTTCAAACCTCTTAACTTACACCCTCTGCTTATTACTTTTTTTCTTTTTTTTTATTCTATCATTATCCCACCAACCAACTCGCGAGCTGAAAGAGCTTGGCTTGTTATTTCTCAAGTTCCCAACTTTTATGTTGTCCAAATGCCATATTTGCAAAATTATGAAGAAGTCAAACATCATATGTTAACATATAATGCCAATAACTTTTAGTGCTAAAATGTTTATGTTTAATGACCAATATTTTAATTCTACCTCAAGCAATAAAACACATCCTGTCATAGCACGCGACTTTCCATACACAACTGGATTAGATTTTAGATGATGAATGCCCTCAATCAACCGATCCAAATTGTACGTGCACCAATCGAGCTTTGACACAGCATCCAAATCATCCATAAGTGAAAACAATGCTTGACTGGCAAATCTACTCAATGTTGGATGGAGTATTGTTGCAAGTCCATACAGTGCAAACTTAGCCTTGAACTTAGGCCCATGTCTAATCTTTGTCAGTTCCTCACCTATCTCAGCAATAGTTAATCTGCCTTCACCAAAATTGTACTTCTCTGGTGTGGTACAATCAAGACCAATATACTTATCAACAACCATCTCTCCATATGGTTGTCCAAAAATATCATGCACCACAGTTGGAGAAAGTGTCATTGATCCCCCGTGCACATGCAACTATCCATTATCCACATTAAAGGCTTTGACTAATATTCAACGAGTCTAAGCTTCAACTGATCTCACTTGATACTCAACACTCCACCAAATCCAAGCGCTTTTATATTGTTCTCCTTCTCATCCTTGATCCTTTAACAATTTCTCTAAATCTTTCAACTTTGCATCGACTTTCAATGTATGAATATAAATAATGAAAATTAGTTAATCATCTATGCTATTGAGATTAATATGTAAAAATGAGAAATAATAAAAACACTCCCCATTCCTTCCGTTACTGTCCAGCTCATTGTTGTCATCATGGGATGATTCACCTATCTTCCCTTTACCTTTGTCAAATGCAATACCCTTCTTAGTAGACTTCCTATTCTGCACAACACAAACAACACCTGAATCAGCCTCCAAAAACATATCAAGTCTGTAGAAAAGGAAATATCATAAAAATTACAATAACCTTAAAATAAATGAAGATGTATTGTAATTTATGCTACCCAAACAATAGTTCCTCATTCTAAAATTCAATTTCCATTTCGCATGTCCACTTTAACTGGAATGCTTATATATACTAATTATATTAACTATAAGTTCCATCTCATGCATGCATATGACATATTCCATACATAAACCTAACCATGATTAATAGTGATAATAATCAAACTAGTTACATATCCTACTAATTAAATTTAGTGAACCATTATCATTTTATAATGACATGATTGGTTTCAATGTATTCATTTCCAAAATAACCAAATTAAAATGTATCCAACATGTCACCAAAAAAAAAAAAAAGAACCAATCATATTGTGCCTTTCAGAACTGGTTATCTGCATCCTTTGTACCCTCATCCGTCGTTTCCTTATGATAAATGACCCAATAATAAGGTGATCAATTTGATGTATTGGTGATCAATTCATGCAATTTGGCATAGAAAGCTCAAATGCAAGATGAATTGATTCATCTAAGCATAATATCACAACAAACATATCAAACAATAAAGTAAAAACACATCCATGCAATGAAATCTATTTTCACCTTAGAGATCTTCCATCAAACATCCCTAGTTCTCTCTTTATGAAGTTCATCCTTTCTTCATTAAAAGGTTTAGTGAAAATATCCGCAAGTTAGTCATTGGTGTCAATGAACTCCCACACCACATTACCATTCTGCACATGAACTCTAAGAAAATGATGTCTAATATCAATGTGTTTGCTTCTTGGATGTTAGATGAAATTCTTTGAAAGATATATTACACTTGTGTTATCACATTTGATGGGAATGCAAACAACATCTTTGTTGTAATCATTAAGTTGTTTCTTCAAAAGAACTTAGGTGCAACAATAATCTACTGCCATATATTCCGCTTCAGCGATTGATAAGGCAATCAAAACTTGTTTCTTGCTAAACTAAAAAACTAAAAATTCATCAATAAATTGGCAAATCTCAAAAGTGTCTTTTCTATCCAACAAACTATCGACATAATCTACATCCAAATATCCTCAAAAAGACTAAAAGATGAATTCCTATGATACCATAGTTCTAAATGCACGGTGCCATATAAATATTTCAAAATTCTTTTAACAACATGCTAACAAGATTCTTTAAGACATGATTGAAATCTAGTACACAAGTAAACACTATACATAATATCGGGTCTATAGGCTATAAGATAGAGGAGAGATCTAATCATACCTCTATATTTCTTTTCATCAATGGGCTTATTTGATTCATCCTTGTCAAGCTCAATTCACTACAAAAATCTATCTATTTAGGGATGAAATTTTTCATTGCTAAGGAGGCAGATTCTGTTGCTAAGACAACTTAGCAACAGGCTAGCGATGAAATTGTGTTTGTTACTAAACTAGTTGTCGCTAAGGCTTAGCGATAAAAATTCAATCTGTAGCTAAGGATAACAAGGGAATAGCAACAAAAATTTTTCATCGCTAAAAATTCCATCGCTAGGATTAGCGATGGAATAACAACAAAATTTTTCTTCGTTAAAAATAGCGATGAAATCTTAGCAATGGAAATATCTATCGCTATTCCCTAGCTAACCTTAGCGAAGAAATAACAACAAAAATTTTAGTCATTATTCCATCGCTAACGTTAGTCACAAAAATTTTTATCGTTATTATGTTGATAATGCACTAGACTTTTCATGGCTTTCCTTCGCAATTCAATTGGTATTTTGTCGCTAAAATTTTATTTAATATTTTTTACATTAAAAATTTTATATTATTAATTTTTATTTATATTTTTATTTGAAATTGTATTATAAATTAATGTTGAATGGATCACAATATATAAAAAAATAATTCATTTATTAAAAACTAAAATAAATTGTATTATGTCTACAATAACATTGTACATATAAGATACATAAATATGAAAAAAAAAAAATCTAATCATGTTTGGTCTAATCATCTAGCATCACAAAATAATCGTCCTCTGGATGCAAAGGTGGTGTTGGTGGAATCTAACAATTCATGTTAGCTAACATAAAAACTAGTGTTTGTTGAATGCTTTGCTACATGAAGTAAACTGCTTATCAAACTCATGCTAAAACTGAATCTACATCTCATCTCGAAGCTCTTCCCAAAGCTTACCTCAAAACTCGTCTTAAACCTCATCTCGGACCTGCATCCTAATGTACGACACCAATTCAATATGCACATGGAGAACAATATCATACTACCAAAATTCGTACTCATGTCACGAGTTTATTCAGATAATGCATTTTCAAACTATCTTATGAGACCATTTAGTGAATTACTCACACTTAATGTGAGTCATTCACTAAATCAGTTTATAAGTCTTAACCCTAATAATCTAACAAAATTTCGGCATAACCAGAACATACCAAACGTCAATATAAGGTTTATAATTAATGTCCCTGTAAGAAAAAACAATACTTCTAATATTTCTCTAACCGTAACCCCAAATACTATTTAAAAAAAAAACTTACTAAAAAAACTCTTCCAACACAACCATTCATCACAAATCAATACCACAACTCATTCATCAACAATTTTTTAAATTTATACAAATTAATGTATATTATATAACAATAATTAAATGAACATCACATTCCACAATTAAGAATAATATAACATAAAATTAAAACTTAATTTCTAATTAAGATACCAAATAAATATATATAGTAAAATTAATTCCTTAATTAGTAATAAATTCCTCATAATTCATAAAATTGCTAAGTAAATAAACAAATTAATTAATTATTTCTCAAATTAATTATTAATAATTACTTTTAAATTTTCTAATTAATATTAAAATAATATCATATATATTAATTTCTACTATGTTAATTATTGTCTTCTTTCTTGGTAAATCTACTAAATGATATAATATACTATAAATTAATTTCACAATTAATAGTAAATTCCTAACAATTTCTATTTTTTAAATTTATCACAAAAAATAATAACAATACTTAATGTCTAACTTTCAAATTAATTTCATATTTATTCATAAATTCATATTCTTATAATTAATTATAAATATAATAATTAATTCCTAAATTTCTAAGTCATTACAACATTAAAACTTCATTTATATTAGTTTCTATTTATTATAAATTTAATTATGATAATTAATTTTTAAATAAATTAATTACTAATTATTCAAATAATTTTTAATCATTTTCTATTTGAAATATTCAATTAATTTTAAAAATTCACTATAATTTTCTCTAAAAATTGAAAATATGTCACTAAATAAAACTATTTAATCTATTTTACATAATTTCAACATTTCACCTAATTTTTACATAATTGCCAATTACAAATTTACATATAACAA
The DNA here is from genome assembly GCA_949677035.1 of Omphalea diandra. Taxonomy (NCBI): domain Eukaryota; kingdom Viridiplantae; phylum Streptophyta; class Magnoliopsida; order Malpighiales; family Euphorbiaceae; genus Omphalea; species Omphalea diandra. The sequence continues at coordinate 214 of CATIWR010093544.1, read as the reverse complement.
CCCTAAACATAAATTACTATTCCTAATTATCACTTAATTTACAACAAAACGTGTTTAACTAAACTAAATAATATTATGAAAAATAAATAAATTTTTAAATATCAATATTTTATATTTCAAAATTTAATATTATTTACAAAAAAATATATTTCATAAATTAATAATTTCAACATAATTTACAATCAATATATATATATATATATATATATATATA
>CATIWR010093501.1:0-12994 GCA_949677035.1 Omphalea diandra | reverse complement strand
TCCTCTTTTAGTCCCTCTTCTTCACTCCTTAAGCACCTTTATCCATCTCTCAATCCTTAAATGCTCCTTATACTCTTAAAAAAGCTCTATAACACCATTATTTATGATGCTATAACATGCACATAATATAAGACAAAATTTCCATACAGCTATACAAACACTACATATATGTTCAAGTGTCCCAAATATAACGGTGCAAGTGTCGTTGTCATGCTTCTATAAATCCAATGACTAAATGATCATTTATCCAATGCATATGTTCATGTGGGATTTCATATCATTTATGCAATGAATATGTTCATGTGATAATGCCAATGAATGTGGATAGGGATGTTACATCAAGTGATGAGGATGAAGATGAGGAAGTGGCAAATTTGTGCTTCATGGCATAAAATGGCCCTTCAAATGAGGCAAGCTCTTCACCTTATTCTTATGAAAATCATAATGAATTAGATGATGTAGACATGAGCCCTTGGAAGCTCTTACTTTGAGATGTGACAAATACGAGTCATGAATGAAAATTTACAAGAAAAATGCTCCAAACTAGTGGATGAATTTAAATCCTTAAATGATCTTATAAGTGAGTTAAAGACTTCTAATGAAGAACTTAAAAAGTTTGTAGAGAGTCTTTCTAAGTCTTCATCTTCTCTAAATTCCTTAAGAAAGGAAAATGATTCATTGAAAGGAGAGGTAATTGAACTTAGAAATTCCATTTCTATGTTTCATAAAGAGAAGGAAGTTTTAGATACATTAATTGTATCTCAAAGAACCCCATTAGTTAGACATGGTCTTAAGCTTTAATGGAGCCCCTCATCATCTAATGTCCCCTTTCCCTACCTTTATTAGAGCTTCAACACCTCAAACATCCAGTATTGAGGTTGTTGGAAGGAAGAGTGCTCATAGTACTAAGTCACCATTGCCCAAAGGCAAAGAAAAGGCACATCAAGGCTCAAAGCCTATACCAAAGAAAGCTAAACATGCATACATTTACACCAAGAAACATGCTCACCCCAAGACACACAAAAAGTTCTTTTATACTCCTAACCATTCATGCACATGCTTACATTCACATCATTATGGTATGAGACATACTCGTACTTATAACAAAGCTATGTATAGGAGGAAAACTTACAAGTCTAAACTCTAATGTCATTATTGCATGAAGTTTGGTCATATAAATATTCATTGCTATATTAGGAAGGCTTACCTCAAATTAGAGGACCCTTCTAGGCCTAACCCCCTAGGACCCTAGTATGCTAGGGTACTTAAACAAAAATGATCTATTTGTGTTATGTAAGATTGTTTGGAATCCACTAATGAAGTGAATGATTGACATATGGATAATGGATGCTCAAAGCACATAATGGGCAATAAGAAGCTATTCATGGCCATAAAAGAGAAGGAAGGTGACAATGTCACTTTTGGAAACAATGCAAAGGGTAAGGTAATTGGCATTGGAACAATTGATAAGAATGGTTATTCTCTCATTGATGATGTTGTACTTGTAGAATGGCTTACAACATAATTTACTTAGTGTAAGTCAATTATGTGATAAAGGTAACAAAGTCACCTTTGACCCTAGAGAATGTCGAGTTCCCCCTTTGGTGAATAAAAAGGTAGTCTTCAATGGTGAAAGGAGGGACAATACTTACCTAATTGACTTAGATAATTTAGCAAACCAATCTTTCAAGTGTCTTGTGTCACTTAGCAATGAAGCTTGGCTTTGGCATTAAAGACTTGGTCATGCTAGCATGGAGCTCCTATAATGCCTATCAAAAGAAAAGCTAGTGGAAGGTTTTCCCAAGCTAAAGTTCTCAAAACATAAGGCATGTGGACCACGCTAAATGGGAAAGCAACATCTATCCTCTTTCAAAGTAAAAAAATATTGTAAGTACATCTAAACCTCTTCAACTTATCCATATGGACTTAATTGGACCTACTAGAAGTGTTAGCTTAGGTGGAAAATATTATGCATTTATCCTAGTTGATGATTACTCTATCTTTACTTAGGTATCCTTTCTAGCTCATAAGCATGACACCTTTTATGCTTTTAAAAGTTTTACAACCAGAGTTCAAAATGAAAAGGGTTACTTAATTTCTTCTATATGGGGTGACCATGGAAAATAATTTCAAAATGAATCTTTTGAATCTTATTACTTAGAGAATGAGATTTTTCATAAATTTTCAACTCTTAGAACACCACGACAAAATGATGTTATAAAGAGGAAAAATAGAACACTAGTAAAGATGGCTAAAACTATGCTTAATGGGTATTCTTTGCCTAATTACTTTTGGGCTGAAGCCATCAATACTTCATGTTACATTGAAAATCATGTTTTCAAAAGACCCATTCTAAATAAAACTTCTTATGAGCTTTGAAATGGTATAAAGCCTAGTTTTCATACCTAAGAGTCTTTGGGTGCAAGTGTTACATCTTAAACACTAAGAATAATCTTGAAAATTTTGATTCAAAGACAAATGAATGTATTTTCCTAGGTAATTCCACCTCTAGCAAGGCCTATAGAGTTTTCAATAAAAGTACTATAGTTATTGAAGAGTCTATGCATATTGTGTTTGATGAATCTAGTAAACTTGATCTTGGGAATAGTTCTCTTGTTGATAATCTTATAGGTGACTTTGAAAAATTAGAGTTGGAGTCAAGCTTATGAGAGATTGATAAGAACCATGATGAAGATAAGTCATTAAGAGAAGAAAAAGAATCTCAACCTCAATAAGCAAAAACCTCAAATCAATATCTTCCCAAGGATTGAAGATTCTTCAAACATCACCCAAAGGATTTAATCATTGCTGATACTTCCAAGGGTGTAAATACGAGATCTCAACTAAATTCTTTAGATAATAATCTTGCATTTGTTTCTCAATTTAAGCCAAAATCTATTGATGAGGCTTTTGATGATAAAGGTTGGGTGATTACTACACCAAAGGAACTCAACCAATTTGAGGGAAACTATGTATGAGAACTTGTTCTTAGGCCTAAGGAACACCCTATTGTAGGTTGCAAGTGGGTGTTTAGGAATAAGTTATATGAGCAAGGTTTCATTACTAAAAACAAGGCTAGATTAGTTGCAAAGGGGTACAACCAAAAGGAAGGCATTGATTATGATGAAACCTATGCTCTTGTAGCAAGATCAGAGGCCTTTATGATTCTTTTAACATATGCATGTCACATGAATTTTAGACTTTTTCAAATGGACGTAAAAAGTACATTTTTAAATGGTCTTATTGAGGAGGAAGTTTATGCTAAGCAACCTTCTGGTTTTGAATATCATATTTTTCCAAATCATGTTTTTAAGTTGAATAGAGCCTTGTATGGTTTGAAACAAGCTCCAAGAGCTTAGTACGAAAGGCTTAGTTCATTTATTTTGCAAAATGATTTTGAAAAAGGAAAGGTTGATACAACTTTCTTTATTAAAAAGCACAATCATGACATAGTCATTGTACAAATATATATTAATGATATCATATTTGGCGCTACTAATGAATCTCTTTGTAAGGATTTTGCTAAGTATATGACTAAGGAATTTGAGATGAGCATGATGGGAGAGCTCAAGTTCTTTCTTAGGCTACAAATCAAGCAAACCAAAGAAGGGATTTTCATCAACCAAGCTAAGTACACAAAGGATATACTAAAGAAATTTTGCATGAAAGGATGCAAAACAGCAAAAACACCAATGAGTGCCACCATCAAACTAGATAAAGATGAATCGAGTAAGTATGTTGATGAGAAGAGATATAGAGGTATGATTAGTTCTTTTCTCTATCTCACAACCTCTAAATCTCATATCATATTTAGTGTATGCATGTGTGCTAGATTTCAATCTTGCCTTAAAGAATAACATTTTAATCTTATTAAAAGGATTCCTAAATATTTACATGGCACATTATATTTAGGTTTATGATATGCTAGATATTCATCCTTCAGCCTTATACAATATTCAGATGCAAATTATGTTGTAGCTTGCTAGATAAAAAAAGCACTTATGGAACTTGCCAATTCATAAGAGAATGCTTAGTGCCCTGGTTTAGTAAGAACCAAGTTTCGGTTGCCTTATCCATTGCCAAAGTAGAATATATGGTTGTGGGTTATTATTGCACCTAAGTTCTTTAGATGAAACAACAATTAAAGAATTATGGTAAAGTTATTTATCACATTTCCATCAAATGTGATAACACTAGTTTGATAAATCTTTCAAAGAATTCCATCCAACACTCTAAGAGTAAACACACTGATATTAGGCATCATTTTCTTAAAGATCATGTCCAATGGTGATATAGTGTTGGAGTTCATTGACACTAATCATCAACTTATGAATATTTTCACTAAACCTCTCAATGAAGAAAGGATGAACTTCATTAAGAGAGAACTGGAAATGCTTGATGGAAGCTCCCTAGAGTGAAAATTAGATCTTTTAGATTGTTCTTTGATTGGTGCATTATTTTGGATGATTGATTGAATATATTTGATGAATGTGTACCATACTTTCTTTGGATGTCTTAATTCTTTAATGCAAATGTGCATCTCTATGGCAATTTGCATGAATTAAGCATCAATATATTTAGTGGATCACAACTAAAAAGGTCAAATCTTATCTCTTCATGATCTCTTTTCTTGCTTTGTAATTCGTGATCACAATTTATAGGCACTTGTTAAACCTTCCTGTCACTCATCAATTTGTAGTCACTATTTCAATTCTCCTTCGCAAATTTTTTCAAAATTGAAAAGTTTTTATCGAATGAATTTTTATTTATTACTCAGATTTTTTGTAATTAGCGATCGTGACTTGAGGTTCGCGATCGTGAATTAGAGTAACTGCCAAGCATTAACTGATTTGACTACCAACCGATGGCACTCCCTCATTAATTGCAAATATGACCATTTTTTTTTACCATTTTCACACTTATTTTTTTTGGCCCATTTAAACCATTGTAATAGTATTTCATTTCACTCTTACACAATCTCTTCATCTCTCTTAATTCCCCTACCTTAAACCTTTACGCAATCTCTTCATCTCTCTTAATTCCCCTACCTTAAACCTTCTCCAATCTTTACTCATGTCTAATGGCTCGCAAAAAACTTTCTAGAGTAGAGAAAGGAAATGGCATAGCCTAACCCTCATGTCCTCTAACCCTTCACTTGATGAAAGGGATCACCAAAGAGGAAAAAAACCACTATAAAACCAATTCTTCCAAAATTATCCAACCCAATAAGATTCCCTTAACCTTTCTCCTTGAATCCTTAAGAATCAAGGATGAAATCCATGCCTACCTTTCCAATATAGGCTGGAATGACTTTATCTTCAGAGATGAACCCGACTACAAAGAAATCGTTTGAGAATTCATGTGTATGGTCACCTTGAGCCGTAGGGCTGAGTCTAAAGTAGGTTTGCATGGGTTGATTTTTAGGTCTTTTAGGGATCCTTTCTTTATAATTTTTGAGCAACATTCCATCCTCTTTAATATTCAAGTGGGAGATGATATTTCTTTCATCATCTCTATACTTGATATCATTTACTCAAAATTTTAGTCTAAGATATCAATTGAAACCAAACACAACCCAAAAACTTCCTTAGTTTTTTTTTTGTTTAACTAAGAACAAACCTATCCAAACCAGCCAATATCTTGTGGATCAATTGATTCACATGAGTACTAAGCTGAAAAGCCAATTTTTTCTACCCTTTCATATCACAACAATTTATCGATATATGAGAGCACTTAATAAGGAAAATGAGAAATTCCTCACAAAGAAGTATTTGCCATTCCATAACTTCCTTGACTTGCCTTACCTAATCAATGCCAAGGCCATACATCCACATTGCTATGCCTACACCTTAGGTTCATTTGGGGCTAAAAGACTAGAAACTTCTTAAGCCTCAAATAGGAAGAGGCTCGTCATAGAATAGGGTGCTCAACCAATTCCACCTCTCTAACCTAAGCCTAAGACCAAATCTTCTGTCATCTTTCTCTCCTCAAGAAATAAGAAACTAGACAAAGTTACGAGGATGATCAAGAGGAGATTTCTTCTACTTTCCCACCTTTATAGTGATTTGGGATCTTCAAGAGAAGGTGGGGGCTACTCCTTGCCACTTCTCTGATTTTGAAGATTAGGAGGATACTCCTAAAGAAAAAGTAGGCCAAGAAGTAGAGGAAGGGGATGAAGCACAAGAAGGAGGTACATATGAAGAAATTGTCGACTCTAGAGATGTTGATAACTCTCCAATCTTTTAGTTTTTTTTTTATAGGCTTATAGTATTTTCTTTTCTTTTGTTTCCTTTGTAAGTATATGATCCCACGTCGTTAAATGAATATGTGATCCCACATTGTTCAATGAATAAAAGTGTTTGTAATTTTTTTTTCATATACCTGTTTATCATATGTGATTAGTCTATACTTGTTTCATATAATTGTTTATCATGTGTGATTGTTCTATCTCAATTTATGCTCCATATATTTGTCACCCATGCATTTTTACTTAAATTTTTAAATTTTACTCTCTTTTTTATCTTGCCAAATGGGGAGAGAAATAGTAGTAAAAGAATTTGCATGACATTTTATCAAGGGCAGTATAAGTTGAAGGAGAGTAATAAGAGCAATCTAATTTAAAATATAAATCTTTGATAAACTTAATTGCCCAACTGGTACTATGTTAAAAATGTTGACCATCTTAACTTCACACTCATGTAATTCATTTTTCTTTAAGTAAAATCATTTTAAGTTGTTAAAATAAAAAAGGGAGAGATTGTTGGACTGGGTTGGTCAAGCCCAAGTGAAATCGCATCCTCGATCCAGCCAAGGAAGACTTAAATTTCATACAGAGATATTCACGGTGATGTTCACGTTCTAAGTCATGATCACAAATTTTATAGCTGAATGGAGAGAACCAAGTCTACAACCATAACTTGCCAAGTGTCTAAAATGACCATTGGGATATCAAAATTCGTAAGGGCGAAAAAACATGTTGAGACCACAACCCATGAAAGTGTTTTCTCCTCACCAAACAGAAGGATTCACAGTCTATGTCACAACCAGGAAGGATCTTAATTGTGATAGTGACTTTTGGTTGGTTAGTCAATTGCAACATCTATATTTCTTGGAATGCCAATAGCAGCATGCTACATAGAGGAGCCGTTAGACACAAGATGAGATTCTCTATCGTAATTTCAATCTTCCTAATGCAAATTAGAAATTTGCAATCCCAAAATGCCAGTCATAACAATGAAATCAGTCTATAGGTATTTAATGCAAAATATGCCTAGCTTACCTTAGAGATTTAGGCATAGTTTGTTAGTAACGTCTCTTTGATGGTTGTTGCCTATAAATACTCTATCAAACAGACATAAATGCAAGAGAATTTCATTGATTGTAACTAAACTCTTGCAAATTTACTTCACACCTTCTTATTCTTTGTATGTGAGTTATTGTTGTTGGGTGTATGCATTAAACACCATTTTGATTGGGTTTGAGAGTTAGCCTAGCTATCAAAACTCTTGTAATAGGTTAAAGTGTGAGCCCTTGTAAAACACTTGAGTGAGGTTTTTGTGTGAGCCTTAAAACACAAATTGTAAGGTTGTGTGTGAGCCATCAAAACACATTGTATAAGTTTAGTGTGAGCTTGGAAACGCTACCTTGAGTTAGTAAGACACCCAATTGTGAATAATCAAGGAGTGGATGGAGGGTTTGTTAACACTTGAACCACTATAATATTACGCGTTCTTTCTTTCCACTTCTCATCCAATCTCGATTCACTTCATCTTCCCTTTAAATTTTTTAGATTCCCACTAATTCAACCCCCTTCTTGATGCTCAAGGGCCAACACACTCTAGGTAGTCCACCACTTCTAAAAAATTGGCATTCAACTTCTTTGCTACTTTTTCCTTGACCAACTAGTCCCATTCAGGTCTCATACTTCTTAATTTTTGTTTCACTGGTCTCATGCATGGGTAAGTCAAGATTTTATGTTTTACAATTTGTTTATCGACTTGTAGCATGTCGTCATATGTCCAAACAAAGACCCTTTAATATTTCCAGAGTAACTGTTCAAACTTTCTTCACTCCTCTAGTGTGGCATCACTGGCAATGAGAAAGATCTTTGGATTTTTTTGTGTGCTAAGTTTAAATGCTATGTATGCACAAAATTAATGTTAAAAAATACTCATGAAATGATGCATTCCATTAACGCTATCATTAGGAAACACATCACACAAGTAAGCAATCTTATCATTCATTGCCTTAAATATAGAAAGAAATACATCATCGTCCTCAAAGAGACTAGAAACAAGAACATCAGTAGTATAAAAAAAGTCCTCTTCTTTTAGCCGATTAACTGGAGCATCTTCTGTCTAAGCCTTCTTCTCTTCTTTACCCTTCACTCCATCAATAAAAACCTTAAAATCATTATTTTGTAGAGGATTTGCCACTTTCCTATCTTTTATTTTGATAACAGCCTTGACAATCCTTCAAAACTCTATTTCATCTGATCATTCTTCAATTTAATCTTCATAAATTTTGCCCAAAGTGTTACTCCATCTATCATGGTAGGCTCAATTTTCGCATAAAATTCTTCTTTTCCTCACCACTTACTTCCTTAATAGAGTTCATAATGATGCTCTCAGTGTCTTCCAATGTTATTCTTGCATAAACAGCTTCAGTGAACTTGTAAGGCCCAACATACTCCTATTACGAGTCCACAAATGATGCATTCCACTTTAGCAAGTTAGACCCTTCCTTTGTGTGGTCTTCCCTAGTGGCCCAAATGTCCTGCTTTAGTGCATATCATTCCCTTTGTTCATTAGTGGCCTCCTTCTTATCCTTTCATGGCCATGCAAACTAAGTATCATGTAGAACCACAAGCTTACTTGACTCTTGACCATCCATTATACTTATAACCTATTTTCCCTTTTTCTTCTTTTTCTTCTCACCATTCTCCTTTTTTATGAGTCTTGATAAATTTGATAACCCCTATTTGCTAATATCCAGTTACGAAAAAGCCTTTTTAAGTTCATCCATGTCATTTCTCATTGACTTTTTGCTTTGAATGGTTCTATGCTCCACCTTTCTAATGACTTCTCATTCCTTTATAAAGAATTTTGAAACTGGCCCACGCAAATCTCTCACTTCTTACTTTGACCCTTCATCATGTTATCCCAATCATTTCCTTATAATCAGGGTAGGAATCTTTGGGAACTCTAATATGCTAGTAGAATTCCTCCCCAACCCCTGTCCTAGAAGAAAGTTCATGTTCTTCATAATCCCCATTAACTTTTGATTAACTCATTTGTTGGTAACTCTAATGACTTGAAATCCTCGAAGGTGTGAAATAACCACACTCAAAGCTAATACAATTTCCCTAACCTTGACATAGATGGTGATAATCTTTCCTTGTAAAGGATCTTAACTTTTGGGTGAACAGTGAAAGGCAGCCCACCGAGAGGATGATACCATGGCCTCCCTAATAAAAGTGAAAAAGTAATCAGAATGTCTAAGACTGTGAACTCTATCATGGCCTTGACTACTCCTATTTTCATCATAGTATTGAATACACTTGCAGCTAGCCTTCCACTATCATCATATGCCCTAATGACACTATCAAAAGCCTCCAAGTCCTTTTAAGACAACCTAAACATGTGCAATAACTTTGTTGGGCAAATGTTAATCTCGATCTGTCATCCACCATGACACATGGAGTATGCCTTCCTTTCATTTTAGCTCGGATGAACAAAGTTAAATTGTGATCCCTTCCCTTTAGTGGTAATTCCTCATATGAAAAGGTGATTTTGCTTATATGAGTCACCAATGTAATAACATCTCCTAGAGTAGCTTCACTTTAAATAATCAAATTAGACAGGGCTTTTATCATAGCCTTCTTATACTTCTAAGAGTTGATAAACAATTCCCATGCATTATTCTGAGCAGGTACATTTTTCAACTGCTTCATAATAGGATTCTCCATCACTTTCTCCTTTACCATAAGTTCATCAGTCCCCTTTTCAACCCTTGATTTCTTGGGAGCTTCCCTATCAGGATAAAATTTCCCACTATGAGACATATGGTTTACCAATTTAGCTTCCTTTTCTTCATCACTCTCCTCCCATAGTTGAATCATTCTCTCCCTTTCACACCTCTTTTATCTCCTCATCTGAGCTTTTCCACACATTGATAGTGCAAATAGTTGAGACCCTAGTCATAATCTACTCGATAATGGCAATAACAACTTCCTCAGGAATCCCAAAATCTATCACGAAAGTCCATTGATGTAGGGGAGGAACATTATGGATGTTGGGCCTTTCAGAGTTTGGTGGAAGAATTTTCTTATTATCAATAAGGTCCTGAATCTCATGCCTTAATTGTAACTGTCATTAGTGTTATGACCCACTCATTGATGAAAAGCATAGTAGGTATTAGTGTCATACCCCTTAGGCAGCGAGTTAGTAGGTGTCTTGGTGCTAAAGGCTTCAAGATCCCTTTCTTTTGTAACCTCTTAAATGTCTTAGACAGAGGCATTCCCAAATCAGTAAACTATCTTAGCGCCCTTACTACATTAACATCAGTCATCTTGTTCCCTTTTACTTCGAGCTGGGACAAGATGTTTATTCTCCCCCCACATTGCCTTTTTTACTCAAAGTTCAACTCTTCAGTCTGCATGCCTACTTCTTAGAGATTCTTGAAATTCTTAACCAATTTTCCTTTAATTTTGGTATTGATCACTGATAAATACCCTTTGATAATCTTAACCTACTTTCTCTCTATAGGCCCTATGGTTGCTTCTGAGGTTGTCATCTTACATCGCCTAATGCAATCATTTAAGCTTTTACTAGTCTTTTGCTTCAAACACTCTAAGTCTTATAGTGTGACATCTAGATCTAAATTACAAGCATAATGTTTTTTAAAAGCCTCTATTAGCTCCTTCTAGTCCTCCCTAGTAGTCTTTGATTCGTTGAAATATCATGCTTTAGGAGACCCTTCTAATGACAACTCAAAAAGCTCTGACATTGTATTAGTTGGTACCTCATATGCTTTTATGACTAACACATGCGAATAGATATAGTTCTTTGTATTTTGGGTTCCTATAAACTTTGGCAGCTCAAGCATGAGAAAATTAGTTAGTAGTTTCACGAGCTTGTGAGCAAAGTCATCAAATTGAATACTCTTTTTCCTAACTTATGTAACCTTATCGGGGAGAGACACTACCCATGTCCTTAGTAGTTTTGTTCTTATTGTATTCCATCATCCCAAACAAATCATCATCGATCACTACTAGTTGAGGAGTCTTCCATGGGTGATTTCCCTTTATCAACCTTATTGGTATATGTGTTACCTTTGTTTAGGATCTCATTAACCCTCTTGCTCACTTCTTCGACAATCCTCTCCTCCATCTTATGATTAAAGTCAACCATCAGCTTCTCCAAAACTTCAGGAGGAATCTTTTATTCCATTATTGGACTAGCTTTTTGACTTTGGCTCAATGTCTTACTTTTCTTTATAAGTTGATTGCCTTTTCTCTTTCATGAGGGTTTACATGGAGCTATGATGGCTGCAAGATAAGAGTTATCAGTATGATGCATGAACAAATAAGCAATGCATGTATGCATGATATGCATATGTCATTTTGCACAAGATCCTTCCAACCTTATTCCTCCCATTCATGAGGTATAACAACTCTTTCCTAGGTGGGGTCCCATTCTTATACCACTATGGAGCAAAGAATGTGATTGCCTCAGACCAATAAGAGTTAAAACCTTAAAAGAATAAGTACATAAAGGAACAAAAAGGAAAAACTCTTTACATACTAAAAAAATGTACAAACAAAAGAAGAATTCTCTTTAAGGAAAGAGGGATGTACATTTAAAGTATTCACATAACAGGAAAGGGGGAATACATAAGCATTTACATGTGGGGAATATTTACATGAAAGGGATGGGGTTATACTTACACTTAAATTTAAGAATGCCTAACCATGTTCTTTGCGAACTTTCACTCTCTTTTGAAGAAATACAAATAAGTGGGGTGCCATACTCTAAGGTATGCACCTAATAGTTGAAAGGGTTGTTGCAGTTAATGGCTCTCATAAGCTTAGAGGGACAACTGTCATGATGCCTCATTCGATATACCTGAAGGAACTAGTATCATGAGTGATGAATCCTTCTCACAATGTCTTAAGCTTGAATGGAGCTTATGTCAGTGTGAAGGGTACATGAATGCAGTGGACAATGCAAAAACAAGTTTAAAATGTTAAGAGTGAACCATAGATTCAACATGAAGTCAATTTTGGATCCCAGTAGAGTTGCCACTATGAGCACCTAGCGAGTTTCAAAATTTTGCTCAAATGAGTGGAATCTTATTTGTGACTTCTATCTTTTATCTACCATCGGGGGATCGAGAGGATAGGATTCATACTTTAGTATGACCCCTAATCATAGCACGTGCTTGAACTAATAGGGGGTCATCTTAGGCCTTGCACAATTTTAAAGCCCTTAGTCTAAAATGGTGCTCATCGAAAAAAGTGAGATAATACATTGGTATTACCCTTAAGGAATGTGGAGTTGCCACCTGACTTTGGTCTAGATAAGAATATGGGAAAGGCAAAATCTGAACCTATCCTAAGTCAATTAGAAGACCCATTTCATCCTCACACCATCAGAGATCGTGTTTGAAAATTGGGAATGACTTGGAGAAGAGATTAGGCACCCCCAGACTGCTCGGATGTTGGGATCCAGCCTTCGGGCATCTTTGGTTCATTTTTAACATTTTAGCAAAGTTGTTGATGATCTTATTATCATCCCAAAGCATACATCTAAACATGATCCATTTTAATAAATTAAATCATCAACTTAAAAAGGGAGAGGAATTATTGTAACATCCCTAGCCACATTCATTAGCATTATCACATGAGCATATGCATTAGATAAATAATCATTTAGAAGCACCATTGCATTTGGGGACACTTGAACATATATGTAGTGTTTGCATAGTTGTATGG
>CATIWR010093499.1:0-34217 GCA_949677035.1 Omphalea diandra | reverse complement strand
AAACACTTCAAGAAAGGTTTAAGTGTGAGCCTAGTGAAACACTTGAGTGAGGTTGTGTGTTAGCCTAAAAACACATTGTTGTAAGGTTATGTGTGAGCCATCAAAACACAAGTTGTACAAGTTGGGTGTGAGCTTGAAAACACCTAGAGATAGTAAAACACCCAATTGATAGATTGGGGAGTGGACGTAGGGTCAATTATACCCGAAGCACTGTAAATCATTGTCTCTTCTCTACTCATTCTTCTTCCCCTCTTTTTTGTCTTTTAATTTTTTATACACCAATTCAACCCCCCTTCTTGGTGTCAAGGGACAACAGGTTTTAACTTGTGACTTATACTTCTCACACCTCATAGTTAGAGCTTCTAAAAGCTCTTCATCTATATCATCTACCTCATAATCAAAATTGGAGTGGGAATATGTACTTACCCCTTGTGAAGAGTCCCCTAGTGCCATAAAGCATATGTTGGCCTCCTCTTTTTCTTCCTTATCTGCATTTGATTCATCATCCCAAGTGGCGCAAAAGCTTTTCTTTTTTTCTTTGTCCCATCTCTTTTTTTTTTTATCTCCGGGCATTCATGCTTCATGTGCCCTTGTTTGCCACATTCATAGCATGTGACACCATTTGTTCTTTCTTTTGGACTTTGGGCAGATTTCTTGAAGACTCTTCTTTCTTTTCTTCTCTTTATCAACTCCTTGGTTCTCTTTGAGAGCATGGCTAACTCTTCTCCTTTTTTATCACTATCCTCTTCACTTGAGGAGAGGTGTACTTCTTTTTCTCTTATTGAAGCTTTGAGACCTATGGTTCTTTTTTTCAGTTTTTCACTTTGGCCCCTTAGCTTCTTCATTTGCTCATCTTTTTGAATAGCCAACTCATGAGTCAAGAGCTTGCCAATGAGCACATTAGTTGGGACCTTTCCAATCTCCGGATTGGACTCTTGAATACTACACACCCTAGCCCCAAATTTATCAAGTGGAAGAGTTTTAAGGATTTTGGTGTTTACCTCATAATTTGTGAGTGCTCTTCCAAACTTCTTCATATTGGTGACAATGGACAATATCTGATTGGTCATTTTCGTGATGTTCTCGTTGTCCTTCATCATGAAGAGTTCTCATTTGGTGACATACATCTTCAAACGGCTTAACTTTACTAGAGTTGTGCCTTCATGATAGTTCTTTAAAGTCTTCTATATGGCATGTGCGGTTTGACAATGTTGCACTCTCCCAATCTCTTCTTTAAAAAGTGAGCTTAGAAGAATGGCCATTGTCTTCTTGTTCTTGCCATTTGACCTCCGGTGAGCTTCATCCCATTCATCCCTTGGGATTAATTCTTCATTATCATCCAAAACTCTGGTAGGAGGCTTCTATTCCTTGATTACCACATCCCAAAGATCCACCACATCTATATCAAGATAGATCTCCATCCTATACTTCCAATGAGTATAGTTGGTTCCATCAAAATATGGCCTTAGGTGTGAGTAGATTGCTTCTTGTGCCATAATCTTGTTTCACCTAATAAAGGTTTGATTTGTGAAAACTAAGCTTTGATACCACTTTTTGTCCCTTGGCACCAAAAAGGGGGATTGAATTGGTGTATAAAAATTTCAAAAAAAAAGAAGAGGGGAAGAAGAATGAGTAGAATAGAGACAACGATTTATAGTGGTTCGGGTATCACTGACCCTACGTCCACTCCCTAATTTACCAATTAGGTATTTCACTATCTCAAGGTGTTTTCAAGCTCACACCCAACTTGTACAACTTGTGTTTTGATGGCTCACTCACAACCTTACAACAATATGTTTTTAGGTTAACACACAACCTCACTTAAGTGTTTCATTAGGCTCACATTTAAACCTATCTTGAAGTGTTTTTGCAGGCTCACACTACAACTTTACAACTTGGTGTTTAATGCTCACACCTAACACTTACAATTTCATAAAGAAAATTGAAGAAAATGAGTAGCAAAGATTGAGAGCTTTAATTACATGTAATAAATTTCTTAGCAACCTTATTCATGGCTATTTGGTGGAGAATTTATACCTAAACTTCACCAAAGAGACATTGCAGAACATAGCTCATCAAATCTTTGAGACATGCTTTGACAAATTCTGCATTAAATGCTTGATAGTCTCAATTCACGGTCGCTACTACTCATTTGCGGTCGCAAAATCCAAATTCCTAAAGGAAAATCCCATTTGTATCTAATGGCTAGTCCAAGTGGCAGCTTTTGATTAGTTCACTAGAAAAATATAGTTATTGCCTTTCACCTGCTTTCATAAGTCGCGATCGCGATCATTCTTATACAAGCCGCGACATAAGGATGAGAATTCGTCTACCAAAGATGGCCATCTTCTTCCTCATGATTCGCAGTCACATCAACAAGATGCCTCCATGAAATTTGACTTCCAACAGCCTGCTGGGACACTTGTCATGTCATGGTTGTGGACTTGCTTCCCTCTTGAGTCACTTCGAAATTCGCGGTTGTCACTGGGGTATGACACACCGCGAAATCGTCTACCAATTTTGGACTCCTTCATTTGGATGAATTGCAGCTAAGAATAGTTTCACGCTTTTGCCTGTTTGTTTTCTAGCAAGCTTCTTCATAGATCGCGATCGCAATTTAGAAGTAGCGATCGCGATTTAGAAGTCACTTTTCATACTTAAAGATTTTTAAGCCACATCCAACTTCCAATTTAGATAAAAGCTAAAGGCTACGAAATAATACTTATTTGAAACATTAGACATGATCAATCTCCTTTGTCAAGATCAAAAGAGGTCTAAGACTTAGGGTTAACTACCCTAGTCCAACATATACTATTATTGCCATTGTGTATTTCAAGTGATATTGGGATGTCATTGACTTTAGATTTAGATTTTGTTTAAGTTCCTTTAACTTAGAGATTATATGAGAACCTTGAACTCTATTTCACTTTTATTGGCTTCATTATTTTGTCTCTTTAATGGCAACTAACATGTATCTTTTTTTTATAAGTAGTAAAGGGGATATGATAAGTCCCATCATGTATGATTATGATTTATTGATATTCATGATCTCTTTATTTCATTTTACATATCCCTACCCCCTTTAAAGTTATTATTTTGCCTTAATGATGATATTTTAATTAGATGCACTAGAAACATGTTTAGGGTCATTAACTGAAATAATTAATAATAAGCATAAAATGGTAAAAATTGAACCAAAGATGCCCAAAAGTCAGATCCCTAAATCTGGGCAATTTAGGGGTGCCTAATCTCTTCCCTAAGTTGTGCCTAAATTTTGAACCCCGATCTCCAGTATGGTAAAGATCTATTCAACCTTTTAAATGACTTAGATAGGTTTATATTTTTGTTCTTGTATGGATTTTTATCCTGGCCAAAGTTTAATGGTGACTCCACATTTCGTTAAAGATGATACTAATGTATTATCCAGCCTTAGTTCTTGTTGACCACCAAAATTGAAAAAAATGACTTTAATCTTGCATGAGGCCTAAAGGATCCCCTATTGATCCAAACATGAGCCATAATTTAGGGTTAACACAATGTATGACCCTTGTCCTCTCTATCCTCCATTAATTGATAAAAGGTATGAATCATAAGCAAGATTTTAGTTATTTGAGTGCAAACCAATCCATGCTTTAGGCACTCACAAAACCATCATCCTTAAGGTCCAAATTGGATCACCATTAAATATGCCTTGAGGTTAAAGTTTCAAGCCACAATAATGCTTTTGAGTATGAAGCCTTAATCAATAGGCTATAGATTGCATAGGAGGTTTAAGCTTCCTATACAGTCATTCATCATGACCCTCAATTAGTGGTTCAATAGTTGCTAGGTAATTGCATAGTTAAAGACTCAATATTGCTTAAGTATGTGGAACAAACTAAGCACAGTTTTAAGAATCATGAAGTTAAAGGGGAGGAGCTAGAGCCTATAGCAAATTCTTTGAGTTGATAATGAGGAAGCAAATATACTGGTTAAACTAGTTAACTCTCTTGAAATAACTCTATTAGATGAAGTCCTTTTAGAAGAAAGAAATCAACCCAATATCATCTAAACAACTCATATATAGTTCACATTAAGGAAGAAAGTTGGATGAGCCCTCTTATCTAGTACTTAAAATATGTGCAACTTCCTACATATGTTAGATAATCTTGAGCCATCATTAACAAGGTAATAGATTATTCAAAAAAACATAGAATCTTATATAAATCATCCTATAGCTAGCTCAGCTCAGATGCATTTCTAGTGAACATGAAAATTTTATGTTAAGGAAAATCTATGAAGGCATCTATGAAGCATATGAAGCAAGAACCACCTTGACAAAGAAAGCTATTTTGTTTGGATATTTAAAAATGCAAAAGAGTCCATTTAAAAATGTGACTCATGTTAAAGTCACAACTCAATTCCCATGTGACCTTTAATTGATCAACAGCCCGTCAACTCGGTATGGTTCTTTTAATATGAAATTGATTTACTATGACCTTTTTTGCAAGCTCCAAGATAGAAAAAATTCATTATTATAACCATTAATCATTTCTCAAAATGGGCTAAAGTACAAGCTCTTGCCATTATTATCTCAACCAAAATAATTAAATTTTTTAAGAAGTGTGTGATTTATCAATTTAATAAACTTAGGGTTCTCATCACTAATAATGAAAAATAATTTGACTATAAATAGTTTAAAACCTATTGCATAGAATTGGCCATTGGCCTAAGGTTCATCTCAGTAGCTCATCCAGAAACCAATGGCTTGATTAAAGTCATGAATCAAATCATCCTTCAAAAGCTGAAGAAAAGACTAAAAGATACCAAAGGCTCTTGGACTAATCAGTTTAACCAAATCTTATAAGCTTTTCACATAACACTAAGGAGTGCAATAAGACAAATGTCATTCTCTTTAATATATGAGACTGAAGTAGTCATCCCTGTGGAGATAGAAATTCCATCCTATTAAGTTTTTCATCATGATCTCAAGCAAAATTTTGTTGAGTTGCATATTAACCTCGATATTCTCACTAAAACATATGTCATTATTTATATTGTTACTTACCAGTAAACAATAGCCCAATTCCATAGCACCAAACTCTTAAGGTATGAGACTTAGTTCTTAGAAGAGTTGATATTACCAAAGTTGACTCTAGCATATGTAAAGCATGATGCCAATTGGGAAAGACCTTTCAGAGTTACTAAAGTTAGAACCCCTACAACATAGAAGCTTAAAACCATGGATGGAAAGCCTATTCCTCATACATGGAATATAGACAACCTTAAAAGGTACTTCATATGAAATAACCTTTATTGTTCCTTTTGCAATAAAGCTCGAGCATGCTCTCAATCGTTGTATTTATTTTCTTTAAATAAGAAAAAGGTTTTTACCCTACTTTTCTCACTTTCTGAGCCATTATAATGAAATCACTTAACTAATTGAATAACACTATTTTGTTAAGGTATATACTAATTCAACCAACACTTATACATTGAATCAAAGATTGATGAGCCTATAGCTAATTAAATCCCTTAATAGACAAATATGTATACGAAAATCTAACTAATAATATTCTAATCATATTAGTCATACTTAACATTTTTCAAAAAGAAATGCTCAAATCAATATCTTTTTACCAGCTTCCTTGATTTTTAAGCTCAGTATCATAATACTAGCTTCTTTATTATTGTTTTTTAGTGTGGTATTATTTTACCAATTTTAGCTATATATTAGTTCGAGAAGTTTATCATCAACCTAATTTTATTAAGTTTCTAATAATCTTCATAGTGGACTTCATTACTCTAACATTCTTTAAAAAGTTAAGTCAATCAACAAGTTTAGTTAAAAAAGGTATATAGGTTGTAAAACAAAAGTAATTTATTACTTAGAAAAGTTTTACAAAATTAGGAATGGCTAAGGGATTACATTAAGTGTTATTCTACTCCCTAGCTCATCTTTATTTTCTCATCCTCTATTGGCAACATATTGCCTATATAGTCAAAATTAACTATAAATGCACCTTGGCCAACTAGTACCTTATTTTTTACATTGTAGTCAATTTAGATCCCAACCATTTATTTGCTTATAAAGGCAAACATCTTGGTATTTCTACTTCTATAAGGTCATCTCCTAGTCTAGCTTGAGTACTCTTTCCTATAGATTATTCTTTATATTGCCCAGCTTGTTATTTTTCTTTGGCTCAGCCTTTAACTCATCTTATGTTGCATTTAATAACCTAACCCCTTCCCCAACTTATTGAAAGGTACATTAATGATCTTTCATTAGTGAGGTAATTTTGTCTTGGGTCTCATTTAACTAGGATTGTAGCCTAACCATATTTTTTACCTCCATCTCAACCTTTTTAAAATGCTTGCTTAAAAGGGTATTTACTACTACTACTTACACAACACAACATTCGTCCAGTTAGGTTATCATTTTTTCCAACTATAAAATGACTCCACATTTTTCCTTCAAAGTAAGGGTTTTTATTTGATAGTTTCTTACATGATAGGTGCTCGAGTTTTTCCATATCCTTGGACAGTATGTAAAGTCTCTCAAGTGTTTTATTAACCCTACGATGTTTTAGAGAACCCTTGTATTTATTCTTTAAAAATTCCCTTCATTTAGACAACGAATGGGGTTTCTTGATAGCATGAAAAGTTCCTTGTTTGACTTTGAGCCCTTTTAGGAGGAGGTAGCTTGTTGTCTTTTTTCTAGGGTTTCTTATACTTCTACAATAGTAGCAACTCAAATTCTTACGATACTAATGGCTCAATCACCTCTACTTCTTCCTTGGGCCTCTTTCTCCTAGTTATCTTATTTATTCAAATTGTTTGTGAGTTAGATGCTCCCTACGTATCTCAAGTTGCTTTCTATGTAGTTATTCCTCTTTGATGGTTTTAAGATACATGTCTACAAAATACAATAGCATTAATATACAGTAGTATACAAATTATAGCAAAAGCAAGTAAAAAATATTATAGAATTATTTATTTGGGTAGTGTTTCATTATTATCTTTACAAGGTATATTAGGTCCTTTTATGATATCATGATTGAAGTCTCTCATTTTTTTTTACTCAACCACCTTATAGGGAACTTTACTTTATTCTTCTAAGTTACTATAAATAATGTGCTAGTCTACTTTTTATCGAAGAGGGGGTAATAGATGAATAGACCCATGCTAGGTTTTGTTATTATATGCAATGGTCTTCCCGTGTTCGATGTGTAATGGCATACATTTGTTTCATTATGCCTACATTTATGGCATCTTCTTTTCTTGAACTAATAAATAGGTGCCCATTAGCATCCTTATTTCATTTAGTGCAATTTACACTACTAAGAGCCTAAATACCTCTAATAACTTTTGTAAGAATTTAATTATAAAGAGCCTAATTTTTTAGGTCTTCTTCATACAACATAAACTGGTTTAGTTTCAAAAGGGAGTATGCCCTCACATTTGAGCTCAATACCTCCAACTCGTACTCTTTTGGAATAGTATACTTTCGTCAAATTCATACTAGCTTTTACTTAGGGACCCTGCTTTTCTCTTTTAAGACTTAAGACTTGCTTTTCCTAGTCTTATAGTTTTATAGGTTTAGGTCATGTCTTTATCTGAACTAGCTTTGTGCTTTATGGCTATATACATGATGAACCAAATGCCTTCATAAGTTCTTAATTTTAAAACACCATGTTAGGTCCTCTTAAAATTCATGACTTTTAACATCTTTACTAATGTTACTCCCAAAAATATTTGGTTGTGTAGCCTTTATTCATGTTCATAAAAATTAAGGAACAAAATTGGACCTAAATTAAATGCATATTTTTAGGCCATGGTGGCCATTAAAAACAATGCAAATGCTTTAATCCTATCATGAAAAAATGGTATGCCATAATGGATGTTACTTTTATGGAGCAGGAAAATTTCTTTAAGAAATCCAAAGAGTCTAAGGAGGGATCTGATGGATAAGAGGAACAATGAGAGACATAGCCTAGATTTAATGTTTTTATTTCTCAAGATGACTCCAGCAAGCCTATAAAGTAAGGAGATACTTTTATTGACCTAAGTAAATTCATGCAATAAGGAGATATATGCAACTCAAAAGGGATAGATAATGAATTGGACATCATAAAAGAAGATGACAAAGAAGAGGAAAACAGTGTACAACCTCTCTCTACCAACTGGTAGAACATGACCAATCTCTAAATAACGTCTCAAAGGTAACACATACTAACTCCATTACTATTGATAAAATTTTTTAAATATCTTTTCTCATTCTCTCTAGGGTTCCTTAGCCTAAGGTTTTTGTGTAGAAGTAAAGTTTTTAGCATGCCTAAATTGATTGGTGTTTCTTTCAAAACATTGATTGGTGTTGTCTATTTCTCCTCTGTTTCCTTTTTCTCTTCTTCCTTCTATTATTTTTCCTTCTCACCTCTCCACCTTTTATATTTTGATTTTCTAGTTTTTATTGTGCTCTTATTATTGTGGTGCTTATGGATGTACACAGGATTTCTCAGTTTTGTTCTAAATTGCGACTATCTAATGATAAGGAGGGTAGCTCAGATTGGGGATGATTTAATAAAGGTGGGTGAGTCTAAGTTACAACATTGTCTAGTTGCAAAGGTTCTTACTATCAAAACTATCAATTATCAGGCCTTTTATGGGAATATGCCACTATAAAAAAAATACTAATTTAGAGACCACTTTTAGTTATCACACGAATGTGGTTGCTATTTAACTACCATTTAGCGACCACTTTACTACCAATTGAAATTGATTTGATAGAAAATGAAAATAGCTATAAGTTTGCAACTAACTAATGACCACATCTAAGCCAAATATATAGAGACCACCATAGGTGGTCTATAAATGGTTGCAAATTTTGAAGAAAAAAAAATAAGACGAGTGATTTAGGTACCACTTTGAGACTATAAAATGATAGCTAAATAAGCGACCACAACTATGTGGTCACTATATTTAAGCGCCACAAGCTATAGCCAAGTATATCTACTATTTAGATACCACAATGTGTGGTCTCTAAGTAGTAACCGCAATATGTGAAAGCTAAAATGTGCTTAAATCATCAAACTTAGCTACCACAAGCATAATGGTCATTAAAATGTGATAAAATACTCACAATTTAGCAATCACAAGCTTTGTGGTCGCTAAATGTGATTATTTTTATCATATTTTAGCTACCATAATGTTTGATGGTAGCAAAAATGTGATGGGAGTCATCACACCTAACGAATACTAAACTTGTGATCACTAATACTATTATGATTTTATCACATTTTAGCTATCACTAAACTTAGCAATAACTTGTATTCCATTATATTTTATCTTCTCTTTGTAGTTAATTGATGTGGTACTTAAAGTTCATACTTTTCAATTTTAGATCTCAGGTTCTCTTTGTGGGAGCTCTTCATTTGGTTGATTTTGCTACATTGAGAAGCACAACTTTTGTTTGGCATAATGAATTGGATATGCTTCCAAAGCCTTTGCTTCTTGTGAACATTGATAGGTCTGTCAATAATTAGCTTCATATATGTATATATTTCATTCTTATGCTTCCTTAATTTATAAAAAACAAGTCTCATCCTAGGTTTGAGTTTGCGTTGTGAAAAATTTTATTTTAAATGTGATGTATATTTGATTTGGATGTAATTTAATTTGAATATAATATATATTTGATTTGGATGTAATTGTATATTACTTTTTAATAAAATAATTTGGATTATTTATTAATCTTAATTTTTATATTTAATTTTAAAAATAAAAAAATAATTATATAAATAATGCCATTAAATATAAACACAATATTAATATTTTAAAAAATAATATATAAATAATTTTAAAATATAAATCAGAAAAAATCTAAAATAAAAAGACTATTTAGAGACCACTGTTTGTGGTCTCTAAATAAAGACCACATAATGTGTTCTCTAAATGATCTCTCGCGGTCTTTCCTGGTCAACACTTAATGACCACAGAAAGATCATATAACGACCACATTATGTGGTCATTAATGTGGTTGCTAGTTAGGTAATCACATTCATTTTATGGTCGCTAAACCCTTTGTGATAATGGTTAGAGACCACAAAATGTAATTGCTAAAGTGATCGCTAACCCCTTTAGCAACCACTTAGAGAACACATTTTATGGTTGCTAAATCCTATTTTTTTATAATGTGTCTAGCGTCATTAGATTTAAAGATAACGTACAGGTTGAGTTGATACAAGATAATATGTTCATGTTCCATTTCAAATAAGTAATTCATAAAAAGATTACAATGGACGGTGGACCATGGAGATGGGATAACAAGTTGATTGTCTTTATTGATCCTTTATTTGTTAATTCCAATTATAGACTATCCTTTCTGTATATCGATTTTTGGCTATAGTTTCATAACGTAATCCTAAAATTGATGACTATCGAGGCTGTGAGGATGTTAGGGTCAGAGGTGGGAAGGGTTTTGGATGTTGATTCAAATTCTGAGGGTGAATGTTTTGGTCGTTTCATTTATATCAAGACCATGGTGGATGTTACAAAACTATTACGTAAGGCAGTTGAGTTTAGGGTTTTTACTTCTCAGGACATTTCTTATATTCTTTTGGGGTTTGAAAAGTGTTTACTTCACCTATGGACATATTGGTCATACTGAAATTGAATATGTTTTGCCCAAGTTATCGGATGAGTTTGAGATTTTGAAAATACTTCAAAAAAAGACTAAAAAATAGGCTACTACGCATAAGGAGGACGACACTAGCGATAATAATGCCCAAGTTTTAGTGATTCATCCTAGTACAAGGGAAAAGGGAATCAAGATGATACTGGTAACCCTATCACTTGTATTTATGCTTCACTTAAGTCGAATACCCCTATTATTGCTGATTGAGGTGGATGCCATGAAGAGAATGTGGTTTGTGATACTTTACTTATTATTTTGGTAAATTTACCCCATTCTTCACCTACGATGCAGACTTCTCAATCTGGTTTGAAGGGTGACTTCAGAGTTGGGTCTCTTGTTGTAGTAAAGATTAATAGTGATGGTGGAATAGGCTTGTCTCTAAGGGAAGGGAATACTAATGCCATGGTGTTTAAGGCTACCTCTACTAAGACATCTCCTCTTTTGACAATGACTAATAAGGCTTTGTTCAATTTAGTTCCCTTAAGTCTGCACAATGGATGAAGACTAAATGGTCTCAGATGGATCGTGAGATTGATTTGCAAAGACAATTTGATGACAATATTACTCTTAAGGCTTTATCTACAGGTTTGAAGCATAATAATGCCCATGTTGACATTACTAATTTTGTGGTAGGGTCTAACAATAGTATTCCTTTAAATCAATCTAAATAAGCATGTTCCATAGTGAAATGAACCTATCAAGAATAATGAGTTGTTTAATGCGGAATGCTTATAGGCTTAGGGACCCACGCGCATTCGCTGAGTTAAAATGTGTTGTTCATAAAGAAGATCCCATATCGGTGTTTCTATGTGAATCTCTTGTAAATATTGAATGTGCAAACTGTATTAAAGTTCAGCTTAATTTTTATGGTTATTTCATAGTTCTAGTTCAAGGTATAAGTGGAGGTTTAATTTTTTTATGGAAGGATGGTTTACCTATATCGGTCTTGTCCTTTAGCCCTGGTCATGTGGATGCTTTAATTATTGAAGGTAATCTTGTTTAGAGATTCACTGGTTTGTATAGAGCCCTTTGTGTTTCTAATAGACAACATTTTTTAGAATTGTTTTGTCAATTGTTTGGCTTGTCCTTGCCTCATCCTTGGGTGAATGGTGGTGATTTCAATGCTTTCTTGTATGATGAGAAGATGGGTGGGGAGGTGGTTCCTTTTCAAATAAGGGAATTCCACAAATTAATTACCGAGTGTCAATTATTTGATATGGGATTTTCGAGCCCGAAATTTATGTGGAGAAAAAGGTTTTAAGTCAAAAATTGGTTCATGAAAGGCTTAGCAGATTTTTTTGTAATAATAACTTTTATTTGATTTTTCATTCAACAATTATTTGAGTGTTTGGTTTTCATCTATCTGACATCAAGTTGTTGCTTTTGATTTATATGGGAGAAACTCTACTTCCCAGTTTCTAGCAGATCTCATTTTTATTTTGAATATGTGTGGCTAGAAGATGAAAAATGTAAAGTGTTGTTTCTATGTCTTGGACCTAGGGTTTTCATGAGGTAACAATTACCAATGTCCTTTCTAAGCTTCAGCATGTTTCTTAGGCTCTACGCAACTGAAGTCTCTTACATTATAAAAATGGGAGAGGCAAGGTTGATAGAACTCGCAAGAGACTTGAGAAACTATAAAATTCAGACTCTTATGAACCACATCTAGATGAGATTATTGAGCTTGATAGGGATTTAATTTGGTTTGAAAATGAGGAAGAAAAATATTGGAGGGATAGATCTTATACTAATTGGTTAAAGTTTAAGGATAGGAACACTAAACAGTTTCATTTCCAAGCTAACTAGCATCATCGCATGAAGAAGATTTCTTCTCTTTAAAATATTAATGTTGAAGTTTTGGTTCATCAGGATGGTTTTTTTGGTGCAGTAACAAATTATTTCTCTGACCTTTTTTCTTCTTTTCCTCCTACTAGTTAAGATTTGCCAATTGTTTTTTTTTTTTTTTTGTGGTTAGGTGAAAGATTTCTTCTGATGTGGCTTTTTCTATTGAGGAACCTTTTTATTGTGGAGGATGATAAAACTGCCATTTTCCAAATGGCTCCAGATAAGTCTCTAGGCTTGGATGGGTTTTCAGTACTCTTTTACTAGCATTTCTGGGGAGTGGCTAGGGATGATATATGTGCTGCTTATCTATCTTTCTTGAATGGGAGTGGTGATGTTAGTAGTTAGAATGGTACATTAATTACTATATTGCCTAATATTCAATCTCCAACTCCAACTCCAACTCCAATATGTCATTATCGAAACGTACTTACAAATATTATTGGGAAAGGTCTTTCTAATAGGCTGAAGTCTTTCTTAAATGATATTATCAGTCACCACCAAAGTGCTTTTGTTCTTGATAGGATAATTTTCGATAATTTAATCTTGGGATTTGAATGTGTTCATCGGGTAAAGAATAAGAAGAAATGTGGGTTAGGCTTTGTGACTTTAAAGCTGGATATAAGGAAGGCGTATGATAGGGTAGAGTAGGTGTTCCTTTAGGGGATGATGAGAGCTCTAGGTTTTGGTGATAGGTGGATTAATTTAATTATGTGATATATGTGTTTTGTTTCTTATTCATTTATTATTAATGAAGAGGTGGGTGTCCATATGATTCCTTTAAGGGGACTGATACAAGGTGACCGTTTGTCTTCATATCTCTTTCTCATCTATGTTGAGAGGCTTACCACTCTTATTGAGCATTTGGTTTCTTTGGGGATGTTACATGGTATTGCAATTATTAAAAGTTCTCTAAAGGTATCCCACTTACTTTTTGTTGATGATAGTTTAATTTTTGCTCAAGCTATTATTTCAAAATGTTATCATTTGAAAGCAAATCTTAAGCTTTATGAGAAAGCCTTTAATCAGTTAAATCAATTTTCAAAAATCTGCCCTCTCTTTTAGTCCTAACACTAATATCTTAATTACTCCTTAAATTAAGGCTATTTTAATATTAAAGAAGTCATTTGTCATGAAGCTTATTTGGGGGTTTCTTCCACTATGGGTAGAAATAAATGGTGCAAATTTCTTTACATGCAGGATAAGGTGACCAAAAGAATCTCTAATTAGGTTAGTCAATTTTTTTCTATTAGTGGTAAAGTGATTCTTGTTAAGTTCATTTTCTAATCCATTCATATATATCTAATAGTTGTCTTTAAGATACCTTCAAGTATTTGTGATGAGATTGATAAGCTTTGTAGTGTTTTTCAGTGGGAGAGTAGTGAAGGGTAATGAAAATTGCATTGAAAGGGATGGGACTTTCTTTGTCAACTTAAGGAAAAGGTAGTTTAGGCTTTTTAAATCTAATTAATTTTAATTAGACTATGGTTGTAAAGCAATTTTGGCGAATCCTTCAAAATCCCATTTGATATGATCATAGTTAGCAACCATTATGAGGATTCAAAAGGACTAAAGTCAATAGCATGCAGAGGGATAATGATAAAGACCAAAGTGTTAGCAAGTATTTCCAAGATCCATTGCAAGGAATTAGACATCTAATGACTAGGGCAAAGATTAAAAGATTGAAAGATGTTTTACAAGGATTGATCATGGAGTTATAAGGATCTTTTTCAAATCAAAATCAAGTCTTGTATCTTAATTGCATGGGAGAAACCTCAAGAAGAAAGCTACAAATCAAAAGAAACTTATCTAGAGGTAGAAACATGGCGCATAGCCATGCTCTTAAGAAGCACAACCATGCTTCCAGGTGATAACATCAGACAGAAAGTGACCATATGACCATGCACACGGTCGTGCATCAAAGACGAGTAATAAGCCCATCAGGATTACGTAAATGCATGGCGATGGGCACAGCTATGCATTTCAAGCTACAATTCATTATTCTTCTTTTTAGCCATTTTTTAGCTTTATTTGCTTCCTTTTGAGTAAGTATTTTGTCTAGAATATATTTTCTACTTAAATATGACTTTATTTAGGAATAAAACATCTTTTCTGCATAGGAAAACTCTCTTTGTAAGGCTCTATATAAGCCATAGTCTTGTATTATGAGAAGGAAAGAATCTTCAATCAATTTTACTGAGTTTTGGCAAGCTTATACTTTGCTTTCTTGTGTTCTTCCTAGAATACAAAATTAAACTTATCAAAAAAGTTATCAACCTTTATGACGTCTTCAAGATTAGGGTTTTAAGGACTTAGTGTCCTTAGGATTCTAATATTTTGAACAATAATTTGATTTCTAAACTTTCTTAGGCAAAGTAACAATTTAATAAAAAGTTCTTAAGGTGGGTCTCCTAACCAGTTTTCTATCAATTGGTATCATAGCTCAATTTTAAAATCAGGCTACGTATCTTATATTTATCATTTGTTTTCATTTCTTTAAATCTTCTTCTATTCTTATTTTTCATCCGTTTACCTCTTTGTTTCTTTGGTTTTGTTTCTTATGCTAACATGCCAATCAAATTGAATGTCATTGATTTCAAATTATTGGTGTTGGGTTTCAACATACATATTTAAAGTTCACAATTCTTTATAATTGTTGGGTTTCAAATTGTCATTATTGGAGTTTATGTCACTTGAACACAAAAGTGTTGGTTTGATCGTTTATTTCAAAAAAAAATTAAAAAAATTAAAAAATGAAAAAAAGAAGAAAAGAAAAAAGAAAAAAAAAGAATCACAATTTCATATCCCAAATAAAAAGGGATCTTGTTTTCAATCTATTTTGCATGAAATTGTGTTGTTTTGTGTTTTTTTATCAAGTTGATAACAATTCCATATCTAGTAATTTCTTTCATATGTCCTTTCTTTCTTTTAAAGTTTTCTTATTTTCTTGGCTCTTTGATTGCTTTTTTGTATGATATTGTTTGCCTTAACTAAGTCTTTAAATAATTTGATTTTTGAAGTTGCTACCGATTATTGATTATTACTTGAGATTTGTTGATTTTGATTCTTTTAAGAATATAAAGAAGGCAAGCTTAGGAGGAAAGGGTAAGAGTGGTAAGCTTATTACAAAGTAAAAGCCTAATTTGTGTGAAAAATAAGTGTGAGAGACATCTTTTTTAGAGTAAACACTTGAGGGAGTGCTTTGTGAAGTTCTTCTTATCTTTTTCATATTTCACAATAGCAGGTTAGGAGAAGAATCTTGAATTTAAGCCCTTTGTGAAAGACATATTGGATGGATTATCAAAATTAAACCATAGGTTGAAAAGAATAAGAAAGAGGAGAGTTACCAATAATACCCCCACCATAACATTAAAACAACCAAGAAAGGATAGGCGATGATGTGAAGATGATAAAAGCTACCAATAGCCAACAAGATGCAACAACAACAAAGTGAAGGTTCTAAAATTTTATGGAAAAAGTGGTTCTAAAGAGTACTTAGCATGGAAAAAGGAGATAGAGTTAGGCATGAGGCAAGCCAATAAAAAGGAGGGTCGAGAGGCTATCATTGTTGATGATGTCAAATAACAACCTAATGATGAGGTGCTAAGACAAATCAATTCAAAAAAGACTAAATCTAGTCTTTCGTAGGAATACTAAGGGGAGGATAACAAATCTATGTCAACAACAAAAAAGGAGGCCATAGTAATAAAATAGGTTCTTATTTCAAAAGTTACAATCAAAATTCAAACTTTGCATGATGATACAAGTTATAAATACCAATTCAAGCTTGTTACTAT
Source organism: Omphalea diandra (assembly GCA_949677035.1). Lineage (NCBI taxonomy): Eukaryota > Viridiplantae > Streptophyta > Magnoliopsida > Malpighiales > Euphorbiaceae > Omphalea > Omphalea diandra. Next base: position 17,906 of record CATIWR010093499.1, on the reverse strand, counting down.
CCAAATCCTAAGCAGATAAACTATAAACATGTTAGAGAGTGGTGATCTAGAAAATACTAGTTTACATGATAATGAGATGCAAATAATTGTCATTTGTTCCAATACTCAAATTGAAAGTCTCGTACTTGATGATATGATCACAAGTGAAAATGATGGTGATGATCTTAAAAAAGATGATAAAATAATAATGAGTGAGAGAAGCAGTGTGCATGAGAGAGAAAAAGAAATATTTGAACAGTAAAAGGAGAACTGTGAGAAAACCATAAAAAGGTGTGAGATCAGAGAGGAAAATAGAGAGCTTAGAGAGGATGTACAAAATAAAGGAGATGTGCATGCAAAAGAAGAGGGCATGTAATAAGTAAAATCTTTGTGTAAAAGAGAGTGATATAAGGGAAGCTTATTTTCACCAACACCCATAATCATGTTTTTGTTGTAATGGACATATTTTGCTACTAATGATTTATATGATGTTTTACATAGTGCTTTTGTCTCTTTTAAATGAGTATAAAGAATTGATTTCTAAAGAAGAGCAAACAAAAGGAAAACATCAAATCAATTTTATTCTTAGTTCTTTAGAAAAGGAGGATATCATCAAGAGTAAGAGTAAGGTTGAAAGAGTATTGTTTTCTCCAAAGCCAATGAATGAACTTATGTGCCATGAGGTTTCTTTTGGCTCTAGATTTTCTTTTAGTTCCAAATTTTCTAGGTTTGTCTTTGGTTTTAGATTTTATTTTGTGTTTACTCAATTTAAATTTTCTTTTGATTTTAAGACTTATTTTCTTCTAATCAAATTTCATTTTTTTTCTAAACTTTATTTCACTACTCATAAACTTAACTTCTCTTTATCTAGTGCTTTTGTTTTCTCTATAAATTTGTTTGATGTATAAGTGCTTGGACATACTAGATGGAAAATGCATCTTTGCAACTGGTGTTTGACTAATATTTTCTTGATTAGATGGAATTCTTTCAATCTTTATTTAGATAAATTTGTGCAATTTGTGTTTGAACCTAATGGAAAGGTTTGGGCATGTATTTGGTGTTCTATATTTGCTTTTGTGACCATATGGATTAATTGACATATAAAGGAATTACAAGGTAAAGAAAATTTGGTTACCTATACTTCATGAATTTCCTTCTACTTCAAATGGTAAATTCTTGGGTTTTGAAAGAATTAAAGTGTTTTATATGTATGACCATGATTTAGCAAGTTCTTTCATAATTGTTGAAAGGCTATTTTTGAAAACTACTTTAGGCATATTGGATTTTTGTTTTCAAACAACCAATTTTATGTGCCTAAATATATTTTACATGAATTTTTAGTTAGAGAAGCATATTTAATAGGACATTGTGGTGTACTTAAAATTTTAAATGTTTTGCATAAACACTCTTATGGGCCTAATGTGCAAATAATTGATGATAGATGTGTTACGTGCGAATGAGCTAAAACCCAAAATAAACCACATGGTTTAGACCTAACTTCACCCGTTCCTAACATAGTTTGGACTAATCTTTCTATAAATTTTGTTTTAGATTTGCCTAAGTCTATATGTGGGAATTATTCAATTTTTTTGGTGATGGAATACTATATTGCATACTACAAAATAAATATTGCCATTAACCTTAATTATTTGTTTTTCAATAAGATTACTAATTTGCAACTTGTCTTCGATCCCAGTAGAAAGACTTGGAACTTACACGGTAAATTTAGTGTTAGATTTATTATATTACTTCTTATGTTTATTTTTATCTTAGTGTATGTCAAGATTCGAGGATGAATCTTTTTAACGAGGAGTATGATATGATCCTAGTTAGCATCCATCATAAGGATTCACTCAAGATCAAAGGACTAAGGTCAAGAGCATGTGTAAAGAGGGATAATGATGAAAATAAAAGTGCTAGCAAGTATTTCAAAGATCCATTAGAAGGAATTAAACATCTAATGTCTAAAGCGAAGAGTAAAAGAATGAAAGAAGTTTTGCAAGGATTGATAATGGAGTTGTAATGATATTTTTCAAATCAAAATCAAGTCCTTTTATACCTTAATTACAGAGGAGGAACCTCAAGAAGAAAGCTACAAGTTAAAAGAAACTTATTTAGAGGCAGAAACATGACGCACAACCATGCGCACAGCCATGCTCCCATGAAGCACAGTTATATGCATAATCATGTTTTGAGGTAACATCATCAAATAGAAAGTAGTCGCACGACCGTGCATCAAAAAAGTGTGACAAGCTCATCAAGATCACGTAAATGCAAGGCCATGTGCACCGCTGTGATCTTGAGCTGCAATTCGGGATTCTTCTGTTTAACCATTTTTGACTTTTTTTTCCTTCCTTTTTAGTAGGTATCTTATCTAAAATATATTTCCTACTTAGATATGAACTTATTTAGGAATATCATACACTTGTTACGTTGGAAAACTCTCTTTGTAAGGCTTTATATAAGCCATATTCTTGTACTACGAGAAGGAATGAACCTTTCTTCAATTTTATTAAGTTTTGGTAAGTTTACACTTTGTTTTCTTGTGTTCTTGGTAGAATATAAAATTAGACTTATCAAAAGAGTGATCAACCTATATGGTATCTTCAAGATTGGAGTTTTAAGGACTTAGCTTCCTTAGGGTTTAATGTTTTGATCGACAACTTGATTTTTAAACTTTCTTGTGTAAAGTAACAATTCATATAAAGAGTTCCTAGGGCGGGTCTCTTAGTGAGTTTTTTATCACCACTTCTCTATTGGCTCGAGTTTTGTATGCATGATATATAAAGGTGAGGGATTTCCTAGATAAACATACTAGGTCGAGGTGTTCTTACATGTGATAAAGTTTAGTTTGGGATTTGAAGTTATGGAATTGGGGCTTAGGGTGGTCTATAAGAGGTGGATCTAAGGATAAATCTTTCATGATTATTGGATTCCTTCATTGTCATCAGGGATCATTTCTAATAAAAGAATGGTTTTGCCTTATAATGTTACTATTTCTAATATTCTTTTACCTCACTTTGACTGGAATGAACACTTGATTAGAGCAACGTTTGCATATGGGATTACTTCGACAATTCTTGCTATTCCTAGACCTTCATTGTGATGTTTAGAAAATGTGTATTATAGATTTAATAATATAAGGTATTTTTAGTGTTAAAAGTGCACACCCGCTTCCTCAGTCCTGCCATGATATTGGAGGAGTCATTTTTATTCCTCAACCATTTTAAAGGTATTTATTAGCTATGAATATCCCTACTAAATTTAAAATCTTTGTTTGGAGGTTGATTCTAAATATTATTATAACTAAATTTAGTTTACCAGGCCATCATGTTCTTGTTGAAAGTGTACAATGTTAGGTTTATAACATGGAGGAGGAGACTTCATGGCATGCTCTTTGGACTTGTGTGGAAATTCAGAAATTTTGGGATGAGACCAAATTTGCATGCTATGCTGCTAGTTCATCTTTTTCAAGTTTCGTTAAACTAATTTTAGAAATTCATCATAGGTTTGGCTCAGATCATGGTCCTTTGTTTTAGTTATATTATGGTGTAATTATACAACTCGTAATAATATGCTTCATGGTGGTAAGATGCGTTGTGCCATAGCTTAAGTTAATTGAGGTTTTAATTACTTGAAGCAATTCACTCGTGCTAGTTTGCATGACTGCTCTTCTTCTAGCATTTTGGGTCCCTTTTCTTTGAAGTTATCTAGTATTCATTATCACAAGGTTTTTGTGGATGGTTCCTTTAGTTTGGCTACAATGAGGGGTGGTGTTGATGTTGTTTTTTATGAATTAAATATCTTTATAGGATGCATCTCACTGTTTCTTCCCCATATGGTATCTGCTAAGCATGTCGAAGTTATGGCAATGGAAAAGGGGTGTGAAATTTTCATCAGCTCTAAGAGTTCGGATTTATGTCATCTTCTTTGATTATTAAAACTTGGTGTCTCTTCTTTTGTAGTCCTCTAGGTCTTTATCTCCCTTTGGTATCCTAGTTACTAATTGTGTAAATATTGTGTCTAATCACTTTTCTTCAGTTGAATTCATGTTCATTGGTAAGAGTCTTAATTGTGCTGCTCATGCAGTTGCTTTTCAGACTTTTCGATGTCAAGAGTGTTCTTTCCACGTTGATCTTTGCCCTATGTCGCTAGCCATTGTAATTGCTTCTTCGCTTCCCTTTGATTAATGTTGAACCTTTAGGTTCCAAGTTTTATTTTGATGATCATAAACATATCTAAGAGTTATCCTTTATCCAAGTTATATGTGTTAATTCTTATAGGTATAATAATTTGTTGAACCATGATGATTGGATACAGAGTTATGCTTGAAAACTCTAAGTATTAAGAGAGTAAAGACCAAACAAACCAAGCTAGACAGTCTAACAGGTGTTGCCATAATCCAATAGACATTGTGACTCTAGCAATGGGCATTAAAGAAAGTCAACAAATGTTGGAATATCACCCTTTGGATCTCACAACATGCGTTATCCTATATTATAATAGGCATTAGATAACTCAAACATATGATTTATGGACATTGAACATCGCAACAGGCATTGCAAGTTTGCAATGGGCGTTGCTCTTGATCTCCTAACAAGTATTGCATTTTCGCAACAGGTGTTAGACTAAGTGACTTCAATTGAGCAAAACTCTCAAAATCTCAAAATGGGCATTGGATCTTACCAATGAGCATTGGGAAAGCTCCCTAGATTGATCTAAAGTTTTTGGACCCTCCAACGAGGCACACTCAATATCATAATAAGTGTTGAGGATCTTCAACAAGCATTGGAAGTTCACTGATAGCCAATAAAGTACTATTAAAGATCTTGAAAAACAAAGCATCAAGTTCACACCTTTATGGAAATCTACAAGTATTATTCATACTCTAACAAGGATTGATATTAAAGCCCAATAGACATTGAGAATATCCAACAACCATTAAAGTTAGTTGAATAAAGAATGAGAAAGTCAAAGGAGTAGCATTGAGATAAACTTCTCTCTAACAGCTAGTCCTAATGGGCATTTTGTTAGTACTAACTACGGTTGAAGTTGTATTTTGTTTGACAACCACTCAGTTTTATGAAATCAATAATGGTTTATGACTCAACAATAGGCGTAAAGAATTTTCAACGGGCGTTAAGTGTCTATATTTATAATATAAAGTGATAGTTTTCGTTCTAACAGCTAGTTTTTTCAACCTATAAAAGGATTTGCTCTCAACATAAACAAAAAAGAGAACTATTCCATTAAGCAAGTATTCTATTATAAAAGCTATTTTCAAATCAAAAGGGTAAACCAAAAGTGATCTAGCAATCAAGAGAAGTTCATTGTTTAAAGTCTGCAAGTGTTATCTTTAAAACATAGTTTGAAAAACAAGCTTCCTAATATTCTCTCAATACTCCCAACTAGATCAAGCATAATTTGTAAGTGTACCTTAAAGTGTTTTATTGCTTGAGTGAGAGAGATATTCTCATCTTTAAAGTTGAATTTTGTTTAAGGAAGCCCTTGGTTAGGAGATTTTAGAAACCATACTTTGTGAAATATTTGAAGTAGTCTATGTAAACTACTTTAGGTTAAGTTTTAGTAACACCCGTAAGTCTACTTGTAATGGCTTGGTAATGCCTGAAAACTACTATTGTAAAGGTGGTTGACAGCATCTTAAGTTATCTTGATAATGAAGGCTCTAATGGGAATACTATAGAAGAGGACATGGGCAAGTTATGTTGAACCTCTATAAATCTTGTGTCTTAATTCATCATTCATTTTTGCACTTAATTTTTATTTTTAATTACTTATCATTGCCTTATTCAATCGCCCTTCCTATGGCACTAAGGAATAATAAATGGTATCAGAGCTAATCTTTTCATCAAAGCTTAAGTGCTCAGTGCAAAGATCATGATAAGTCATGAATAATCACAATCCATCCATAACCACCATTCTTCAGGGTAGATGACTATAAGTACTTGAAGAATTATATAGAAATCTTTCTTACAATGAAAACATTGACTTATGGAACATTGTTAAAGAAGGAATAAAGGTACCAATAAAGCTAGTGAGAGAAGTTCTAGTACCAAAGCCTAAAAGTGAATGGACTGTTAAAGAAAATAAGGCAAACTTAAATAATAAAAGAGCAATGCATGTTCTTTTTTGTACAATCCACAAGTCTTAACATGCTAAGTTGCAAATGTGTACATCATCCAAAGAAATACGGGACACCTTGCAAACTCATCATGAAGGAACCAATGAAGTAAAAAAGAAAAAGATTCATTCACATACATACATATATGAAACCTTTGTATACTAACCCTGTGAAACTATTACTCAGGTGTACAATAGATTTATAGACATTATGGGCACTTTCAAAACTTCGTAAAAGTCTTATTCAAATGAGGACATGGTAGCAAAATTACTGAGAACTCTTCCCAAAGATAAATGGGAAGCTAGGAAGGCAGATATAGAGGAAGTCAACAAACTGGGGGACCTATCACTTGATGAGCTTATGGAAAAGTTCTTGGCTCATAAAATCACTATTGAAAAACCTTCTAAAAACACAAGAATTGGAAAGAAAGACTTGGCATTGAAAGCTAAAGAGGTATGTTCTGAATCTCCATCTACTTCTTATTCACTAAATTCGTCTTTTTCCTATGATGATGAAGATAGTGGTGAAGATGAGTAGCTTACCCTCATCACCAACCAAGTAAAGAAATTCCTTTCAAATAAAAAGAGTAAAAGGGTAAGGAGACACAAGAAGAGAGGAACTAAAAATCAACGCATCTACTATTAATGCAATAAAAAATGGCATATTAAATTAGATTGTTCTAAGATCAAAAAGAGCAAGCTCCCTTCCCGAAAATGCACCTCTAAGAAAGGAAAGCAAGTGTACAAAGCCACTTGGGAAGATACTAATGACTCCAAACCTGATAAGGATGAAATGAGAAAAAAGCTAGATAACCTCTGTCTCATAGCAACTAAGGAGCAGCCAAACAAATCTTCAAGTGAACACTCATCTAGAAGTGACAGTAGCAGTGATAGTTACAGTGCTGGTGATAAAAAGGTAAATCCTTTTGACTCCTAATCATGAGAAGAGATATACTTTATGCTTACTAAATTCACTGTGAAAGCTAAGACTCTCAAATACAATACCTCCTCTCCTAAAAAGGAGAACAATTCTTTAAAAGATTATGCTAAGGGTTAAAAAACTATAGCTAAGGAGGTTGAGTCTCTCATAGCTGAGAACTTTAAGCTTAAGTAAGTTCACCAATAGAAAGGAGAAGTTAAACTCCATCCTTGAGGCCCAAAGAAGTCCATCCATCAAACATGGATTAGGTTATAATGCCACTACTTCAATGGATCCCTCCTATTCTCAAACGGTCTTTGTTAAGGCCAAATAGAATAATGCTTCTAACCATGTTATAAAGCAAAAAGTTTCTAAAATGGGAAACGTCACTAATAATGGATCAAGAGGGAAGTCTCAATACAATCACACACTATTGAGATCAACTCAATATAAAGCAAATTATGCCTACATGCATCACTCTTATAAGCCTAAGAGGCAAGAAGTGCAAAGACACATAAATTGACATAACTATAGATATAGAAACACACAACATAAGAGAGTTCCCCACATGAGAAACATTCCTAGACACATTGCTCAAAGGAGTTACAAGTCTCATAGACACTATGTATATGTTTCACCTAAAAGAATGACACTAGCTCACTTTTATGGTGATTATTATATATGGCAATATTGCCTATCATTGCCATTCTAGAAGGCATGATGAGTAGTTGGCAAGAGCTAAACCCTTAGGATCCAATAAGATTTAAGTACCTAAGATATAATTCTCTTAGTTTTACAGATGTGCTTGAACTTCCAAGTTGGAGAGCAAGAGTGGTATCTTGATAATGGATGTTCAAAGCACATGATAGGAGAAAGTAAGTTCTTCACATAATCGGAGAAGATTAAAGGACTTGAAAACGTGTCTTTTAGAGACAATGGCAAAGGCAAATTATTAGCATAGATAAAGTTAGTAAGGATGATGACTCTCTTATCCTTGATAAAGTATTATTGTTGATGGACTCAAACATAATTTGCTAAGTGTAAGTTAGCTGTGTGACAAATGCCTTAGAGTTATGTTTGAGCCACAAGCATGTTATATGTCAAGGATGAGTGACAAAAAATTATGTCTATTAGTAAAAGAGTTCATAATATTTATGTGATTAATTTAAATTCTCTTGCGAACCGTAATGCAAAGTGTTTAGTCTTTACAATGGATGAAGGTAAATCATAGCATAGAAGGCTAAGACATACTAGCATGGAACTCCTCAATAAGATGAAGAGAAGAAACTTGCTAAAATTCTACTTGAAGTCAAGTTTGCAAAGGAAGAAGTTCGTGAAGCATGTCAAAGAGGTAAACAAATCAAATCTTCATTCAAAGCCAAGAACAAGTTAAGTTCTTTTAGACCAATGCAATTGCTTCACATGGATCTATTTAGACCCATTAAAGTATCTAGCTTGGGAGGCATGCATTATACATTTGTAATAGTAGATGATTACTCTAGATATACTTGTGTATTATTTCTCCCTTACAAGGATTCTTGTTTTAATGCTTTTAAGACCTAGAGAATTCAAAACCAAAAAGATTTAAAAATCTCCTCTATTAGAAGTAACCATGGAAGAAAGTTTTAGAAATGCTAAGTTTCATAGCTTTTGTAATGAGTATGGTATCTCACACAACCTCTCAACTCCTAAAATACCAAAATAGAGTGGTGTGCTAGGAAGGAAGAATATAACTCTTTAAGAAATAGCTAAAACCATGTTAAATGAGTACAACCTTCCTAAGTGGACATTTGGCATGTTATGTTTGCCAACTTGATTCGCTCCTTTCAGCTACAAAATTTGTAGTCATGACTATGGGCACAAACATCATTGTGAATCTCTCTATGTGTTATTTAAGTCTTTCTCATCTGGATTGCGGTTGCCATTTTCTCCTCAAATTCATCTGGCCCAAGTTCATCCATCCTTGTTGCAAGGTCGTGGTTGTGATTTAGAGGATCCTGAACGCGAATTTGGATGTTTTACTCAATGCTAGAGATTTAGACTTTCATTCAACTTCCAATGTAAACGTAACTTAGAAACTACAAAAACTACACTTAAACAAGACATTAGTATCAATAAATCTTGATTGTCAAAATCAAAAGGGGGCCTTTGACTTAGGTTTGACTAACCTAGTATTATTGATATTTCACCTTAGATGTATATATTTTAAATTAAATAATAATTTAAATTCTTATATGAGTTTTGAGTTATTATGTAATAATATAATATTTTAGGAAAAATTTTCTACGAAGAAGATGAAGCTTGATGATGACAATGGTCATTCAATAAAGTTTGAAAATAATTTGTTCTTAGAAATTGAAGTATTCATGAATCATTTATGTTGGAATAAATTATTTTAGCAAAAACCATGTTAATCAACAACATGCAATGTAATTTTGTTCTATGATGATATTAGTACTTTTTGTATTTTTAGTTTTTTTATATGTAGAGACTATTAGATGTAAGATATTAATTTTAAAATATGTTTTATTTTTAATTTATTTATTTTATATATTTTTATTTTAATATAAATAAATAATTTTAAATAATTTGATATATATGTCATTCTATATTAATTAATTAATATTATTAAAGCATATCGATTATCTACAAAATTATTTTCAAATGTTTAAAGATCAAAGGTGTTCCTCAAATATATAATGATAATTAACAATTGAAGAACACTAAATGTATAGGGACAACAATTGTTCTAAAAAACCATACATGAAAAATGCATTCAAAAGTCTAGGGATAAGTGATATCCTTAAAAGTCCATAAATTTGGGGATAACTGAGTCTCCAAACATATAGGGACGACTAATGTTCTAAATCTTAGGGGACGACTGATGTCCCTAAAATCTTGGAGAAGACTAATGTCCCCACAAGTAAGGGGACACTTGATGTCTTTAAAAGGTTGAGGATGACTGATGTCTTAAAAGGTTGGAAACTACTGATGTCTTTAAAAGTAAGGGGATGAGTGACATCTCCATAGTTATGGGACAATTGTTGTCTCCAAAAATAAAGGGACAACATTCGTCCCTAAAAAATAGAGACATAGCTTTTCCCCATCTATGGGGACGACCTTCTATTGAATGTCTTCTATAGCTTTGGGGACGAGAGCTATTAGGATGATAATTGGGGACGACTTTAGTTGTCCCCTAAACTATAGAGGGCAATTTTTCAAGCTTAAGGGGATGTTTTTAGTCATTCCTTTAAACAATATATATCTTCATATTAGAAGAACTTAGTAATTTTATATATTCGATAAGCATAATAATTATGAAAGTTATTTATGTGAAGATATTTTTATTAATTTTAAAAGATTAAGAACTATTATATGTTCTGAAAATAATTAATATAGATGATTTATTATGTGATTTAAGTAAATTTAATATTAATTTATTTAAGTAAAACTATTATATTTATAATTAAGAGAATTAATTTAACTTAATTTAGTTTATGTATTTTATAAAAATTAATTTAATTATGGTTGAAAATTTTAATTTTAAGAAATAAATATATTGTAAGGTATAAATTTTAATTATGAGAATTTTGATTATTATATCATTATTATTTAAAAAAGGAAAAGAAATGAAATGAAGAAAAAAAAGAAAACAAATAAAAAGTTGAAAATGAAAAGGTTTGTGGAACAAAGAGGACCATTTTTTATTTAATCAAATGGCGTCATTTTGATTTAATCAAAATATCCTCATTTTGGTTTAAAAAAAAATAAAACTTAAAGTGCAAGCGGTCGTCTTCTTTAGCCCTCTCTCTTTTCTCCTCCATTAACAATGTTTTTCTCCTCTATTGACAACCAGCCGCAGAGTAGCAGTAGGGGTTACTTACTCTTCCTTCATCCTCCTCAATAGATTCAAGGGGCCTTCAACCCATTTCAGCCCCTTAGTTCCGCCTATGAATTAGGGTGTTTGAAAATTCCTTGAGGTGGACCATCTAAGTATTGATTTGTTGGGTTTAGTGCGATGGCTTGTTCCAAGCTGATGTACGCACCTATAAGTGAATGAATGGTGGGGTGTCTGCTTTTGATACTTCGTATCCCATAGTTAGTTTTGAGGTGAACTAACAAACCAAGATGGTTTAGGTGAAGATCACACCTTTAGAGGGTTCATCCATTCAAAGAAATGAGGTTGTTACTTAAGGGTTTTGACTTTTGAGACAGTTGGCCTTTATTCACCAAGAAAATGGGTTGAATTGGTGGAAAATTTTAAATTTTAGAGGTTAAAATTTGTTAAGCAAGAAATTAAAAAAAATTAAAAGAAGAGTATAACACAAAGTTTTATAGTGGTTCAAGTATTAACCAACCTTACATTCACTCCCTAATTCTTCCAATTGGGTGCTTCACTAATCTCTAATAGTGTTTTAAAGCTCACACTAACTTTACAACTTGTGTTTTTACAAAGGCTCATATACAACCTCACTAGTGTTTCATAAGGCTAACACTCAACCTATACAAAAGTTATCTAAGGCTCACTCTAAAACCCAAAACAAGAGCTTTCTCTATGAAGGCTCACTCTTAAATCTAAACCTAATGGTGTTTAATGCTCACACCAAATAACTACAACGCAATTACAAGAAACTAAATGTTTAAAGGTTAAGAAATGAATTTGCAAGAGTTTTGCTATAATGAATGCTATTTTCTTGCATTCAAATCCATTTGGTGGTGTATTTATAGGTTACAACAGCCAAAGAGATGTTACAAATAAATCTATTTTCAAATCTCCAAAGTATACTAGGCAAATCCCACATTTATTATTTGGTAGGTCAAATTCACAGTCGAGACTCACGTTCGTGATCGTGAGATTCACATAACTCCATTTATATCTAACGGCTAATCCACATGGCATAGAATCATCAGTTCTTTAAGAAAAATAGTTGTTGCATTTCTTGAGAAATAGTAAAAGTCGCAGTTTTTATTTTCCTCTTTAGACACGATGCTCATCGTGAAATCGTCTGCTCAAATGGAGAAGTAGCTTTACCAAATTCAGGATCGCTACCATTATTTTGCTATTATGAAATTTGATTTTTTAACAATTCTTTAGGACACTAACATAATCTAGTTGAAGATTCAATTTCCTTCTAGTGAATGCAAAAGTGGCAATCGCAATTATGGACTCTACATTCACTGCGAAAATCATCTATACAAGATTCACTCAACACTTTTAGAGGATAGCGATTGCAAGCTTCTGCTTCGTGACCATGAATTAGGATGTAAATTTCAATCTTTGAGATTAAGCTTCCATTCAAATTCCAATGAAATTCTAGCTAAATATTTGTAAGATCAATACTTGAAATTAACATTAAAACCTTTCAATCTATATTGTCAAGATCAAAAGAGAGTTTTGACTAACCTAGTCCAACAATCTCTCCTTTTTCTATTTTAATAACTTAGATTGAATTTGTAGAGAATAAAAAATGTATGTGTATTCTAGATTGAGTTTGCAATTGGTTAAATTGAAATGTTAAATGCTCCCCTTTAATTTATAATCCCTCTTAACTAATGAAATGCAAGCTCTCCTCCTTTGTCAAGATTAAAAAAAGAGAATTAAGTGTAATGACAAGCAGTAAGAGTATTATAGTAATAAGAGGGAAAATCATTCATCAAATCAAATGTGCATTGATCAATCATAAAAAGAACATATTTTAAACTTTTATTATTTTACTTTAAAAAGGATACATAACACAATATAACATATAAATGTGTTTGATCACATACTTTGGCCAAAATTAGAATAGGAAAAGTTAAAAAAAAAAAAAGGAATAAAACTCAAGAACAACTAGAAGGTAGGAAAGATATCATCAACATCATCGTAACTATCTTCAACAAATTCTTCATCTCCTCCACTTTGGGCTTTATCTCTTTCTCCCTCTTTGTCTCCTTCTTTTTCTTCTTCTTCTTCAGTGTCTTCCCATTCTTCATAGTCAGGAAGATGACACGGAGTACTACCAACTTTTTCTTTAAGGTCAACCAAGTCACTGTGAAGGTGAGAGAGAAGAAGGAACCTTCTCTTGATCATTCTCATCACCTTGTCAAGTTTCTTGTTGATGGAAGAAGACTTGGTTTTTAGCTTTTCCTTAGGCTTTGAAGATGGAATGGGTTTTTAGGAGCCTTCTTCAATCACTAGCCTCTTTCTTTTAAAGGCATGAATTGTCTTTTATTTCTTTGCCCTATACAATCCTAAGTTATACACTAAGAGTCAGGATGAATGGCCTTAACATTGATCAAATAGGTTAGATCAAGAAAGTTTTAGGATGGGAGATACCGTTTTGTGAGGAATTTTTCATTTTCATCATTTAAAGCCCTCATAAAACTATAGATGACTGTGATGTGAGCGGGAATAAGAAATTGGCTCTTAGGTTTGATGCTTATATGGATCAATTGATCCATAAGGTATCTCATAGTTTAAATGGGTTTGTTTTTCATGAGGCAAAAAAGAAAAACTAGGTCTTTTTGGGAGACTTTTTCATTCCCATCACCACTAGCATTGATGGAAAAGGTAATGATCCTATGGAGAAGCCAATTGGTTAGGGTTTTAATGTATTTAACCACTAAAATTTTGGGATCATGTTTGAATTCTATTAAAATTTTAGACCATAACTCAAATTTGATGAAGTCAAGAGAAGAGATAATGAATGGAACATTATCTCTGATTTGAAAATTGAAAAGGGAGGAAAGTTGGGCAAAGGTGATGAACAAAGGATCTCTAAAAGCCTTGAAGACAATATCATACACACTCGCCTTAGATTCTGCCCTTAGACTAAGAGTGACGGTGCACATTAATTCTTGTATGATTTTTTCATATCTTGGTTCTTCTTGAAAAAACGAATTCATTCTAGCTAAGGTTAGAGAGAAATGCTTGAATTTCTCCCTAGATACATAAAGTTTCAAGAAGGAAGGAGGAAGTTATCTTGTTGGGCTGGATGATCTTTTTGGTGTTGGCCTTGTATCTCTTGTTCTCTTCTTTTGTGATTCCCTTCATGAGACGAAGAGGAGGAGGACCTTAAGGTCAGGCAACATCTTTCCCCTTTTCTACTATAGTGAATTTCTTGGGTTCCATGAGAGTAGATGTGAAGAGAATGTAAGTAACAATTTGAAAGAAAATGATAGATATAAGGAAAAAATGATAAAAGTGGAATATAAGTCTATGAAGGACGCTTAAATAAGTAGAAAATGAGGGGGAAATGATTATAAAATGCTAAAAAAGGCATTAAATGAGGAATAGCCATCATTTGGTTAACAAATCAGTTAATGCCCAACTGTTACTAAAAATCGCGATTGCTATATTCTTATCGTAATTGCTATTTACGAAAAATCTAAGTAACGGTTAAGAATTCCTTTAAAAAAGGCATGGTCAATGGTCTAAAGATTCAAAATTTGAAAATTTTAACAATGGCTATCATAAATCGTGATAGTGAATTGATAAAAGTTGAAAAGTTGAAGGAGACTTATCAGCAGCGACCACGAGTTGCAAATCTCAATTGCGAATTAGCAGGCATTTTATTGAAAAAGCATAAAATAAACATTATCCCAAACTTGATGTCATCAATATGATATTATGATGATTAATTCAAGAAATTTGTCATTGGAAAGCATAATTACATAATAAATTAACACATCTATAACTTTCAACATAACGCATTCAAATGCAATCACCAATCATATGAAATAATGAACTAATATTGATAAGCATAGTGAAATGCATAACATGAGATCAATTTTCACCCTAGGGAACTTTCATCTAGCATATTTAGTTCCCTCTTGATAAAGTTCATTCTTTCTTAATTGAAGGATTTAGTGAAAATATCCACAAGTTGATGATTGTTGTCAATAAATTCTAATACTTCATTACCATTTTGGACATGATCTCTTAGAAAATGATGTCTAATGTAAATATGCTTACTTCTTAAATGTTGGATGAGATTCTTAGAAAGATTTATTCCATTTATATTTCATATTTGATGGAAATGTGATCAATATATTTGTCATAATCCTTGAGTTGTTATTTCATCCAAAACATTTAGGTACAATAATAATATGCCGCCACATATTCTACATTAGCGGTGGATAAAATAACTGAAACTTGCTTCTTGCTAAACCAAAAAACTAACCATTCACCCATGAATTGGAAAGTTCTGGAAGTGATATTCCTATCCATCAAACTATCAGCATAATCCGTATCTGAATATCCAAGAAGACTAAAAGATGAATTTCTAGGATGCCAAAGTCCTAAATCCAATGTGTCATACAAATACTTAAGAATTCTTTTAATGACATTCATACGTGATTCCTTAGGACAAGATTGAAATTTAACATATAAGCAAACACTAAACATGGTGTTAGGTCTAAATATGGTAAGATAGAGGATAGAGCCAATCATACTTTTATACTTCTTTTCATCATTGGGCTAACTCGATTCATCCTTGTCTAGCTTGATAGTTGTGCTCATTGGGGTTGTTGGCCCTAGGCACCAAGAAAGGGGAAGAGAGGGGGTTGAATTGGTTTTTAAATAAAAATTAAAGTGAGGAATAAAGATAGAGTAGAGAAGAGACACAAAGATTTATAGTGGTTTGGGTATTAATCAACCCAACATCCACTCCCCAATTCTCTGCAATTAGGTATTTCAATCACTTAAAATGGTGTTTCCAACCACACACCTAACTTTTACATTTTGTGTTTTCAAGGCTCACACAACAACCTTTCATAAGTGTTTTCTAAGGCTTACACTAAAACCTCTCTCAAGTGTTTTCACAGGCTCACACTAAATCCTTTCTTAAGTTTTTTCACAAGCTCACACTAAAACCTATTACAATTGATGTTTAATGCTCACATCAAATAATCACTTAAAGCATAAAGAAGAATTGAAAGAATGAGTAACAAATTTACAAGAGTTTGGTTACAAGTTAATGAATTCTCTTTCATTTACATATGTTTGGTGGAGTATTTATAGCTCATACCCACTAAAGAGACATTAGACTATGAAGCTCATTAAATCTTTATGACATACTAGGCAAATTCTGTATTAATTGCATAACAGGCAGTAGTCGCAATTGCTACTAAAGATTCATGATTGCGACATTCCAATTTCCATATGGGAGCCAAAAATTATGGCGAAAAATCTTATTTGTGTCTAACGACCATTCCACGTGTCAGCTCCTCATTGGTCCACTAGGAAAATATAGCAATTGCTTTCTAATTGCCTACAAACTTCACAGTTACGATCAATCCTTGTACAGGGCGCGACTGAGATGCGAATTCTCCTATTTAAAGGAGAATTTCATCTTCATGAATTGCAATCGCTATCCATAATTTCGCCCTCACGAATTTTGTTCTTCAACGGATACCTAGGACACTTAGCTCATTGTGGTTGTGGACTTGGTTCCCTCTTCAGTCACTATGAAAGTTGTGGTCGCGACTAAAACGTGAAAATGACTGTGAATTTGTCAGTGGCTTTAATATTCCCATCTTTGGATGAGTTTTAGTCGTGAAGATGCCTGCAAATTCATTGGCTTAGTTTCACCTTGTCTTGAGCTAAGTCGTGGTCACGAATTAAAAGTTGCTGACTGTGAATTTAGATGAACTTTGCCTTCTTGAAGATTATGAACTCTATTCAACTTCTAATTGAAAGTCTAACTTAATTCTACAAAACAACACTTAATGGAAACATTAGGATTAATCAATCTCCTTTGTCAAGATTAAAAGAGGTCCAAGACTTAGGATTAACCATCCTAGTCCAACAATCTCCCCCTTTTTGATTTTGACAACTTAGATTGATCCTAAGGGAAAAATAATGCATGAATGTGAAGTTGGAGCGGTAATATGTTCAATGTATACTTAGAATCTTTTAGTATACTTGGAAATTTTAGTGAATTTTTCTAAGTATGACTTCACGGCTAAAAATGTTAAGTATGATGCTCTTATGCTTTTCTCTCCCTCAATTAATGCTATTATTTTTCTCTCCCTCTTTGATTCATTCTAGATTCTATTTCTCCCCCTTTGGTAAGATCAAAAAAAGGGTAGAAGGGAAAAAGAGCAGTTGCATAAATAGACAAGTAATCATAGGGAGTAAATGCATAAACAAATTGAAATAAATCGATCTCATAACACAAAATTTCATCAAAGAAACAACTTTTATATATAAATTTATAAACAAGTTTTATGGGATCTGTTGTCCCTAGGCACCAAGAAGGGAGGTTGAATTGGTGTATAAAAATTTAAAATAAAGATGAAGAGAAGAAGAAAGAATAGTAAGGACACAAAGATTTTATAGTGGTTTGGGCAAAACAATCCCTACGTCCACTCCCCAATCACTCAATTGGGTATTTTACTAAGTCAATGGTGTTTTCAAGCTCACACTCAACTTACTACAACTTGTGTTTTAATGGCTAACACACAACCTTACAATAAAGTGTTTTCTAGGCTAACATAAAACCTTACTCAAGTGTTTTAGTAGGCTAACACTAAAACCTTTCTTAGAGTGTTTTGGTAGGCTAACACTAAACCTTACAATCTGGTGTTTATTGCTCACACCTAACAAATGTAAAGAAGATGAAGAAAATGAGTAGCAAAGACTTAAGAGCTTTTAATGCTTATAATAAATTTGTTAGCAACCTTCTTCATGGTTGTCTGGTGGGGTATTTATAGCCAAACTTCTTCAAAGAGACGTTGCAGATCATAGCTCATTAAATCTTTGGGACATGCTTGACATATTCTACATTTAATGCTTGTCAGGATGAAATCGTGGTCGCGAAATCCAAATTCTTCAAGAGAAACCCCGTTTGTTTCTAACGGCTAGTCCACGTGGCATCTTCTTATT